>WNWK01003156.1:0-177949 GCA_009830355.1 Cherax destructor
TCTCCCCTACCCTCTACAACAACTACTACTCCCTCTACCCTCTACAACAACTACTACTCCCCCTACCCTCTACAACAACTACTACTCCCCTACCCTCTACAACAACTACTACTCCCTCTACCCTCTACAACAACTACTACTCCCTACCCTCTACAACAACTACTACTCCCTCTACAACAACTACTACTCCTTCCCTCTACAACAACTACTACTCCCCTACCCTTTACAACAACTACTACCCCTACCCTCTACAACAACTACTACTCCCTCTACCCTCTACAACAACTACTACTCCTCTACCCTCTACAACAACTACTACTCCCTACCCTTACAACAACTACTACTCCCCTACCCTCTACAACAACTACTACTCCCCTACCCTCTACAACAACTACTACTCCCCCTACCCTTTACAACAACTACTACTCCCCCTACCCTCTACAACAACTACTACTCCTACTTCCACTACCGCTTCTATCTCCACTTTCTTTTATTTTCACCTCTCTCTCTCCCGTCTTTGCCCTCCTCTCATATAAACAGCGGCTCCCTCACCTTCTTGTGTTAGTGTGACTAGTTAAAAGTCCAATTTTGACCGAAACGTCGTCATAATTTTTTTCTCCTATGTACGGGTTATTTGTGTATCAGTTTTTGGGTTATAATTTATTAATGGTTCATCCAACAAAAATTTACAACTTAAAAGTTCTTAAAGTTAAGCCTTTATTTTACATAAGGTGAAATAGTTTTAATGATTTTTGTAGGTATATATATATCGCTTTTTCAGGTAATATCTCCGACAAGTTGATAAATAAGACATGTGCAACACCTGGGAAACTTTATTGAGGAAACTTCTCGCCACACAGTGGTTCATCAGTCCTGTACAGAGAAGAATGATGACGGTCAGAAAAAGTTTGAGGTAATCAGTCCCTCAGTCTGAAAACGATGTAATCAGTCCATCAATCTTGAGAAGAATACAGCACATGTGCGAAGATGATTGATGGACTGATTACATCAACTCCAGGCTGAGGGACTGATTACTTCAAACTCCTTCTGATCTTCATCATACTTCTCTGTATAGGACTGATGAAGCCACTGTGTGGGGAAACGTTTCCCCGATAAAGATACCCAAGTGTTATACATGTGTCTAGGTTATCAACTTGTCGGTTCTCTGAATCATTTATCTAATATCCCGACAAACACAATTTTAGGACATCTTTCCAATTCAATTAATTATAATTAATTTAATACCTGGATTATACCTGGAGAGGGTTTCGGGGGTCAACACCCCCGTGGCCTGGTCTGTCACCAGGCCTCATGGTGGATCAGGGCCTGATCAACAAGGCTGTTACTGCTGGCCGCACGCAACCTGACGTACGAACAACAGCCCGGCTGGTCAGGTACTGACTTTAGGTGCTTGTCCAGTGCCTGCTTGAAGACAACCAGGGGTCTATTTGTAATCCCCCTTGTGTATGCTGGGAGGCAGTTGAACAGTCTTGGGCCCCTGACACTTATTGTGTTGTCTCTCAACGTGCTAGTGGCACCCCTGCTTTTCATTGGGGGGATGTTACATCGTCTGCCGAGTCTTTTGCTTTCGTAGGAAGTGACTCGTGTGCAAGTTTGGTACTAATCCCTCTAGGATTTTCCAAGTGTATATAATCATGTATCTCTCCCGCCTGCGTTCTAGAGAGTACAGGTTTAGGAACTTCAAACGTTCCCAGTAATTGAGGTGGTTTATCGCAATTATGTGTACCGTAAAGCTTCTCTGTACACTTTCTAGGTCAGCAATTTCACCTGCTTTGAAAGGTGCTGTTAGTACACAGCAATATTCCATCCTAGATAGAACAAGTGACCTGAAGAGTGTCATCATGGGCTTGGCATCCCTAGTTTTGAAGGTTCTCAATATCCATCCCCTCATTTTTCTAGCAGATGCGATTGAAGGTGAAATCCTCTGACATGATCACTCCCAGGTCTTTTACAATAGTTTTTCGCTCTATTGTGTGGTTGGAATTTGTTTTATATTTCGATGTAGTTTTAATTTCCTCACGTTTTCCATATCGGAGTAATTTAAATTTCTCATCGTTGAACTTCATATTGTTTTGTGCGGCCCATTTAAAGACTTGGTTGATGTCCGCCTGGAGTCTTGCGGTGTCTTCAATGGAGGACACTGTCATGCAAATTCAGGTATCATCTGCAAAGGAAGACATGGAGCTGTGGCTTACATCTCTGTCTATGTCAGATATGAGGATGAGGAACAGGATGGGAGCGAGTACTGTGCCTTGTGGAACAGCTTTTCACCGAAGCCGCCTCAGACTTTACTCTGTTTACTACTACTCTTTGTGTTCTATCTATTTCTATTTGTTCTCTCTCAAAAAGTACCAGTTAACGTACAGTCAGACATGTTGACAAAAACATTAATAAAATGTATAAAAATAATTTACTGCTTTTTATTTTTGCCCTGTGTTTATGTTACTCAAATTCCGTCCAGGTATGTACATATCGGGTAGTCCATTACGTAATTCTAAATACAATAGTGTCAAAACTTTTATAAGCAATTTAAATCTCTTTGAGCAGCGAACTAAAAGAAATCTGGGTAGCATTTAAAACAGTTGATCAGCAGAAATATGGAATACGAAAAATATATATCAGTCATCCTATTGATTGGTCTTCTGCTAAAACTGATTACCCTACGTCCAACTTTCACAGTCGCCGTCTGGTTGAATCCTCCCTTATACACAACTTTCCTTGCATGAATCTTAGTCGTGGCTTTGTCTCTGTTGATGCTTTCCTTTCTATTACATTGTTAAATGCTCCAAACTTCAGAACACCCGTGACTTAACCTGATATTTTTTCCCTTCTCCCTCTTCCCCTTTCCTCTTTCTTCTTTCTCCTCTGTGTTTTCTTTCTGTTGCCTTGTTTATGTGGTTCATTATTATCTTTTTTCTCCCTCTGTGTTCTTGCCCCTACCCTATGTGGGCCGCTAGCCCCCTTACAGTGTTCCTCTTTCTTAGTATTTGACTGACTCCACTACTACTACTACCACCACTACTACTACCACTATTACTTCTCCACCACTTTCTCTTGTTCCCGCCCCTGTCGGCTGCCTATATAAACCCTCTCCTTCCCTTCTTTTTGTTAGTGTGACTTTGTAAATGGTCCAAGTCGGACCGAAACGTCGTCGTAATCTCCTCTCTTCTATATGCGGCTTATTTGTGTGTTCAAGTAAGATCATTAGAACGATGAATGTGAATGTTTATTGTAGTGGGTGAGGCTCGAGGCTAAGGTAGGCGAGTCCTATCCTTCTAATTAGTCATAATATTCACTTCACATATCTTCCGCATTCACTCATGAAGCAATAAGATATTAGTACAGTCACTAAAAACTAGGATGCTATGCTGTATTACAGTCCAAAAATTAACGTAGTAATTAAGTCATCATTTTCATTATAACGGATCCTGTTCATACTGTTGTGGGTCATCATCATCATCATCATCATCATCATTGTCTTCATTACCTTAAATGTGTACATTTAAGATACAGATACAGTCTGAGAAGCTCGTACCTGGAGAAGTAACTGATGTCATCGACGGGATAATTATGATTCCATTTATTTTGTTGTTCCTGTCATGTATCCCCTGTGTCAATAACTTACTACCATGTATCCCCTGTGTGGATCACTTATCATGTATCCCCTGTGTGGATCACTTATCATCATGTCGCCTCTATGTTGATCATATATTTTCCCTTCCAGCAAATATTTACCAGCAGATGCTTAAGTACCAAGTAATGCCAAAAAAAAAAACAGTTGAGTAAACTTGTGATTAGAAAACGGGAAGTTAAACGTCCAAATGAGAGCTGGAGAAGGTCGGTTTATATATATATATATATATATATATATATATATATATATATATATATATATATATATATATATATAAACCGACCTTCTCCAGCGGTTTCTCCAGCGAGTTTCTCCAGCGGTTTTTAATACTAAAAATGTTTATTTTAATTAAAATAACATTTGTCATCTGGTGTTTTCCTAATTTCACTGTGGTACTTTTATATATTTTCAAACACGCGTGTATATATATATATATATATATATATATATATATATATATATATATATATATATATACACACGCGTTTGAAATATATATAAATACCACAGTAATTTTAGAAAACTCAGATGACAAATGTTATAAATAACATTTTTAGTATTAAAAACCGCCACTCACTGCCTTATTTTTCGCCTTGGCAACAAGTTTCTGCAACTTTTATTTACATAATCTCTAAGAGACGTACAATGCCAGTTCAATGTTTTCAACTGACCTTATATTGAGGAACATAATTCTCTGAATATTTGCGTTCCGTGTTTTATGTATGGGTGATATGAAGAGAGAGAGAGAGAGAGAGAGAGAGAGAGAGAGAGAGAGAGAGAGAGAGAGAGAGAGAGAGAGAGAGAGAGAGAGAGAGAGAGAGAGAGAGAGAGAGAGAGAGAGAGAGAGAGAGAGAGAGAACGTGAGGGTTGTCGACCTTGGGAAGCTGGTTATCTCTGCGCATCATTCGGTCTTGACCAGGCCAGCCATAAGGAGGTAAGTCTCTCCCTCTGTCTCTCTACTCCGCAGTCAGTCTTCAAGCTGTACTGAAGACGCTGGATGTCTTGTGTGTGTCCTTAATCACAATAATCGCTGAATAAATGTCTGCAGAAAAGTGCAAAAGCTTGTAATGTAATAAGCTACGTTGAAAAACAATTATAAATAGCCTAGAAGAGGAAGATGAAATGGAAAAGATATTGAATACATAAAAGTTGCTAATGATTTTTCTTTAGAATTTAACCAAAGAATATACTTCATTAGAATAATAAGTGTGAGAACCACTTTATTTGTCGAATAATGTGAACCAACAACTGTCCTCGGTGCCGAACCTACATTTTTGTGGCCCTGTAGCCTGAATTGTTATGGGGTCACCATGGCTACCACCAAAGACTAGTCTACAGCATACTTTAATAACCTTTTAATTTTTATTTTAACTATTATTTTTTAGTGAATTACACTCTATTATCATACAGTAGAGACAAATTTTAAAGCAATGTGGACTAAAGTCGGAATTAGGGCCCCTGAAGCTTCATTAGTTTTATATTAGATCCGCCCCTGGTGCCCTTACACACAGGTGGAAAAAACTGGTGTGGCCACGAAGCAACCCCAGCGGGAGTACGCATCTGTAAGAGTCAGTGCAGAGTACACCAGGTGACCCCCGCCATTATCATCTTCATCTGTATGGGAAGCAGCAGTGCATGAAAACTGTGCTCAATATTACAAGTCAGTACCAAATAAATTTATAAGGAAGTTTCGAATTATCACGAAATCCTTATATATCTTTTCTTTGTGTGTGAGAGAGAGAGAGAGACAGAGAGAGAGTGGTTACCTATTTGTACTCACCTGTTTGTGGTTGAAGGGGTCGAATCACAACTCCTACCCTCGCCTCTTCGCTGGTCGCTATTAAGTCCCCCTCACTCTCTGCTCCATGAGCTTTATCGTACCTCTTCTTAAAGCTATGTATGGATCCTGCCTCCACTACACAATTCTCCAGATTATTTCAGTTTCTGATGACTCTATGACTGAAGACATACTTCCTGACATCCCTGTGACTCATCTGACTTTTTAAAATCCAGTTGTGACCCCTTGATGCTCTGTCCCATCTCTGAAACATTCTGTCCCTATCCACATTGTCAATTCCTCTCAGTATTTTACATGTCGTTATCATGTCTACCATATCCCTCCTGTCCTCCAGTGTCAGGTTGATTTCCCTTAACCTCTCCTCGTAGGACGTACTTCTTAGCTCCGGGACTAGTCTTGTTGCAAACTTTTGCAAGTTCTTGACCAGGTGTGGGTTCCATACTGGTGCTGCATACTCTAATATAGGCCTAACGTACACAGTGTACAGTGTCGTGAAGGACTCCTTACTTATGTGTCGAAACGTTATTCTTAGGATTGCCAGGCACCCATATGCTGCAGCGGTTACTTGGTTGATGTGCACCTCAGGGGATACACTTGGTATAATGCGGTCTTCTTTGTCCTTCCCCAAGCTTCATGACTTCGCACTTAGTTGGGCTAAACTTTAGGAACCATTCGTCGGACCAGTCTTGCAGCCTGTCCAGATCCCTTTGCTGTCTTACCTGATCCTCGTCCACTTGTAATGTCCTCCTTACTTTCATGCCGTCTGCGAACAGAGACACGTCTGAATCTATCCCTTCCGTCATGTCATTCCCATATACAAGAAACAACACCAGCTCAATAACTGACCCTTGTGAAACCTCACTCGACACATGTCCCCACTCTGACACCTCATCACGTAACATCACTCGTTGTTTCCTTCCTGTCAGGCACGTATGCCCTGATCCATTGCAGTGCTTTTCCTGATATTCCTGTCTGCTCCTCTAGCTTTTGTATAAGTCTCTTGTGCGATACTGTGTCGAAAGCCTATTTACAGTGCAAGAAAATGCAGTTTACCCATCCCTCTTATGTCTTACTTCAGTCATCTTGTCGTAGAACTCCAGTAGATTTGTGACACAAGATTTCCCATCCCTGATTCCGCGTTGGTCGTCATAAATGAGCCCATTCCGTTGTAGGCAGCCCTGGATTGCCCAATAAGCAATATAAGCACGTGCTTAGGTCACCAAGGAAAGGAGGGGGGGGGCACCGCAGAGTACCGGTACCATAGCTGTAGTCGTCGAATATTAAGGAATTCGTTTCATTGAAAGGGCCTAGAAGCATATTCTAAGAGCGGCAATTTTTTATAATTGATGCTTTATTTTATTACACCCAATCAACCCGCTTTAGTAAAGTAAAGTAAAGTAAAGTAAAGTAAATTTTATTTCTTTGCAGATTGCAAATTACATAGATATTGGTAATTACAATGTAAATTGAGTGCAAGGAGAGCCACTGACATGCCATGGCATTAGGGGCAGCTAAATCTAGTAACTTAAAAACTATGTACTTAATATTAGAGAAATTTATTGAGTTTATTCTAGTTAAAAATTGTTTTCAAAATTACAATATGATGAAATTGTACTGCTTAAATTATTATATGATGATATTAGATTGTTACAGGTGTTTAGATTCTCGAATGGTAATATGGAATTGAGATTATCTTAAGGAAAATAACATTGAGCATTTTTGACATTCACTTATAATATGAGTAGTATTTAGTTTTGATTGAGTAGGGGGTAACATAATAGTAACATATTATTAAAAATTGAGATTATCGTATAGGAAGGTAATAATGAGCATTTTTCAAAGTAGTTTATAGTATGATCATTTAGTTTTGGGTGAGTAGGTGGTTTTTGAGTTGAGTCTTAAATTGATTTTCAGACAAGATTATCTTAATATTTACTGGTAATGAATTCCAGATTCTGGGGCCCTTTATGTGCATAGAATTTTTACATAGGTTGATATGAACACGGGGTATATTAAAAAGTGATCTGTGTCTTGTGTTGTGGTCATGGGTCCTATTAAAGTTGGTGAGGAGAATTTTAAGCGGAGGGTTTATATTAGAGTGTAAAGTTTTATATATGTAGTAGGCACAAGTGTAAGTATGAATGTTCTTTACGGTGAGTAGTTTTAGACTTTTGAATATTGGTGGAGTATGCTGTCTAGAGTGGGAATTTGTTATCATTCTGACTGCGGCCTTTTGTTGTGTTATGAGTGGTCTAAGGTGATTTAATGTTGTTGATCCCCATGCACAGATTCCATAAGTGAGATACGGGTAGATAAGTGAATGATATAGTGCAAGGAGAGCCGATTGTGGCACATAATAGCGTATCTTTGATAATATGCCTACTGTCTTCGAGATTTTCTTGGAAATTTGTTGTATGTGTGTTTGGAATTTAAGGCTACTGTCAAGGTGGATTCCTAGGAATTTTCCCTCTGTGAGTCTTGTGATGGGTGAACCATTGAGCGTTATGTTAAGTGGAACATTTGTGGCTTTGCTTCCAAACTGTATGAAGTAGGTCTTGTCAGTATTGAGAGTAAGCTTATTAGTCGTCATCCATGTTGATATTTTCTGTAATTTGGCATTAACAGTGTTGGCTAGTATAACTGGATTTGGGTGAGAGAAGACATATGTTGTGTCATCTGTAAATAAAATGGGTTTGAGTAGTTGTGATGCATTCAGTATGTCATTTATGTAAATGAGGAATAGGAGTGGCCCCAGGACACTTCCTTGAGGGACTCCGACTGTAATTTGTTGTGTGGAAGAGTTCGCTCCATTTGTGTACACGTATTGGCTTCTGTTGGTGAGGTATGACTTTAGGTAGTTGAGTGGGTGCCCCCTTATACCATAATGTGCTAATTTTGTGAGCAGTAAATCATGGTCGACTGTATCAAAAGCTTTGCGTAGATCAATGAAGATTCCCAGTGGGACTTCTTTCTTCTCAAGTGCGGTATATATTAACTCCAACATGTGCATAATAGCATCGTTTGTAATAATAATATCTTTATTTACTACAAGTACATTTACACAGTACATGGTAAACAGACCTAGATGTCATCAATGACATACTACTATATAGAAAGCCCCTTGTTATGCTGAGCATTTCGGGCAAATTAGGTCAGTTTTATCCCAGGATGACTCACACCAGTCGACTAACACCCAGGTACCTATTTTAAACTGATGGGTGAACAGGGACAGGGAGAGCAGGTGTCTTATGGAAACACGTCGCTAATGATTACCTGATCTTTTGTATATAGTTCTACTGTCTTGAAATTTTATCCTAGAATCTGTATTGATAAAGCCACTGGATGGCGAAACGTCTACAATAAAGATAACCGGATGTTGCACATGTGTCTTAACTTTCATCTTGTCGGTATTTAGGCTCTGTATGTTCCACGACGTCATCTAATATCTGAGATATGCCCCAGTGCAACATATGTTGCATTGCTGCGTACAAAGTGAGGGATCAAAGTTAAAACTGTGTACTCTCGTGTCACATTAGTACATTTACAACTGGCTAATCGATCAAATACAACAATTCACTTCAGCTGTGCACAAGACTCCACACTGACAAGACAACTGTTTTGTAATTCAGCTACTTACTTCATTTGATTCAGCCAGACATTGTATAAGGGAAGGAAGACTAAATTAATGGTTTAAAACACTGGCCAGGCTTTGTAACAGTATCATTTTAGGCAGAGAGGTTATTGTAGTCACCATCAAGAGGGTCAGTTTACTGCTTTGCTTGTAAATTCTTTGCTTCCAAATGTTCTTCACATTTTGTTGACAGAGAAGGTTCAGTGACTGACGAAAATGTTCATCATGAAAGAAGTACGACTCACCGAGACTCTAAGCTAACATACTTAACTCACAGACAAGGTTTAGGCTTGGGGCAAGAATTGGAATAAACAAATTAAAGAAGAGTACAATTACTGGGAACATGTCTAGAAGCGTGTAATAGCTGTTATTCGTACGTTAGCTGAACTTGTCCTGGCTTTCAGGAACAGATGAAAGACGCGGTTCACTGCAAAATGAGAATTTTTTAGGATTGCTTTAGCTCATAAGTAATTTTGATCCATTTTTAGCAGGGCGCATTTCGAAATGTGAAATTCTGGAAAAGAAAATCCTTATATGTCCAAAACCATCCGTGAGGAACTCATTGAATTAATGGCTTAAAAGATTCAGGCGCTCATTGTTGACGAGGTAAATTCTTATGGTTATTTTAGCTTGTCAGTTAACTCGACACCAGATCTATCACATATAGATCAGTTAAGTGTTGTACTTCCATACTTAAAAGTTGGGCGGCCTATTGAGGGCTTTTTAACCTTTCTGGAACTAAAGAGACATACCAGTGAGGAAATGACAAACCAGATATTATATTACTTACGTGAAGCTTACAAACTATTTTTTTCAAAATGTAGAGATCAGTCCTATGACAACGCTGCTAACATATCTGGGCTTTATAAAGGGATGCAACAAAGGATTTTAGAAGAAAATAAGTGCTATATATGTGTCCGGTGCAGCCCATTCACTAAATCTTGTAGGTCGAACTGTTGTTGACTGCTGTCAAGTGGCAATTCATTTCTTCTTTAGTGTATTTACTCTGTACTTTTTTTTCAGCTTCAACCAGACGGTGGAAAATTCTTAAAGTTTGTCTTGGAAATGAAAGTGTGTTAAAATTCCTCTGTAATACCAGATGGGAGACATGCTATGGCAGCAGCAGCAGTTCTGAAGTCTTTCTTTAAGATTTTGGAAGCTTTAAAATAAGATACAACAACTAGCATTTATTTTTGTTGATTATGTTGAATGAAATTAAATTCTGCCAAAATTTCATAGAGCAAGTCAAGCTCTGCAAAATCAGGATATGAACTTAAAAAACCAAGTTCAGATCTGTACGGTCATGAGCTAACCAATTACACACTTTAAAAGATTTGAAACACTTGCAAAGGAAATACTACCAGATGTTGATTACTGTGCAGCTCTGACGCGCAAACATATCTTAGTCCTGACTTTGTCTCTGTAGATGCTGTCCTTTCCCATTACATAAGAAAGAAGGAACACTGCAGCAGGCCTACTGGCCCATGCGAGGCAGGTCCAAGTTTCCTACCGGCTTAAGCCAATACCCCAACCTAGTCAGGTCAAGTCACATTCACTTAAGGAAGGAGCAGGGCATCTGACCTAGTAGCACAAGCTAGTCAGGTCCAACTCACACCCACCCGCACCCACTCATGTATTTATCTAACCTATTTTTAAAACTACACAATGTTTTAGCCTCTATAACTGTACACAGGAGTTTGTTCCACTCATCGACAACTCTATTACCAAACCAGTGCTTTCCTATATCCTTCCTGAATCTGAATTTTTCCAATTTAAAGCCATTGCTGCGAGTCCTGTCTAGGCTAGATATTTTTAGTATGCTATTTACATTCCCTTTATTTATTCCTGTTTTCCATTTACACACCTCAATCATATCCCCCCTAATTCTACGTCTTTCTAGAGAGTGCAGATTCATGGCCCTCAGTCTATCCTCATAGGGAATATTTCTGATACATGGGATCAACTTTGTCATCCTCCTTTGTACGTTTTCCAGTGCATTTATATCTATTCTGTAATACGGTGACCAAATCTGTGCATCATAATCTAGATGAGGCCTAACCAAGGATATATAGAGTTGAAGAACAACCTGAGGACTCCTATTATTTATGCTTCTTGATATGAAGCCAAGGATTCTGTTCGCTTTATTGCGAACACTTATGAACTGTTGTCTTGGTTTTAGATTACTGCTAACCAGAACTCCCAAATCCGTTTCGCAATCAGTAATATTAAGATCTACGTTATTTAGTTTATATGTGGCATGGTTATTGTCCTGTCCATTGTTTAGAACTTTGCATTTGTCTATATTAAACTGCATCTGCCACTTCTCCGACCACGAATTGAACGGCCTATTTTGGTGTCATCGGCAAACTTTCTTATGTCGCTATTTATTCCCTCATCTATGTCGTTTATGTAGACTGTGAACAACAAGGGGCCCAACACTGACCCCTGTGGAACACCGCTCGTGACGTTTCCCCACTCTGATTTCTCCCGATTTATGCAAACTCTCTACTGCCTATTTGTCAACTATGACTCTATCCAGGAAAAAAAATCTCCTATTCCGTGTGCCTTAATTTTCCTCAATAGTCTCTGAAGTGGGACTATCAAAAGCCTTACTGAAGTCCATATACACAATATATTCATTACCATACCTTTACCTTTGATATACCTTTGAAGAGTTTCGAGAGTATCTACTCTCTGAGCCCGGCCATGGACCAGGCTCGTCTGGTGCTTGCCTGGTCAACCAGGCTGTTGCTGCTGGAGGCCCGCTGCCCCACATATCCATCACAGCCTGGTTGATCTGGCACCTGGTGAAGATATTTGTCCAGTTTCCTCTTGAAGGCTTCTACACTGGTTCCAGCCGTGTTTCGGATATCTTCTGGTAAGATGTTGAATAGTCTGGGACCCCGGATGTTAATACAGTGCTCCCGTATTGTCCCCACCGCACCCCTGCTCCTCACTGGGTTTATTTTACACTTTCTCCCATATCTCTCACTCCAGTATGTTGTTATGGCAGTGTGCAGATTTGGGACCAGGCCCTCAAGTACTTTCCATGTATATATTATCATGTATCTCTCTCTCCTCCGCTCCAATGAGTACATGTTCAAGACTTGAAGGCGTTCCCAATAATTTAGATGTTTCAATGGCTCAATGTGAGCCGTAAACGATCTCTGGATTTGTTCCAGCTCTGCTATTTCTCCTGCCCTGAACGGGGTCGTCAGCACTGAGCAGTATTCTAAGTGAGGGAGCACTAGCGATTTGAATAGTGTCACCATCGGCATTATTTCCCTTGTTTTGAAAGTTCTCAATACCCACCCCGTCATCTTCCTGGCTGTTGTGATCTTTGTCTTGTTATGGTCTTTAAACGACAGATCAGCAGACATAATTATTCCCAAGTCCTTTACGTGTTCCTTTCGTTCTATGTGGTGACCCTCTTGCGTTTTGTATATAGTGTTCCTTTTGAGTTCTTCATTTTTCCATACCTAAGCAGCTGAAACTTATCACCATTGAACGTCATGTTGTTCTCCACTGCCCATTGGAAGACCCTGCTTATGTCCTCCTGTAATTTTTCAGTGTCCTCTACCGTAGTGACTTTCATGCTTATTTTAGTGTCATCTGCAAATGATGATACAAAAGTGTGCTGGGTGTTTTTATCTATGTCTGCTATGAGGATGAGAAACAGCAGAGGTGCCAGGACAGTGCCTTGGGGCACTGAGCTTTTGACCTCGCTGATGCTGGATCTTGCCCTGTTCACTACTACTTTTTGTGTTCTTTGTGTTAGGAACTCAAAATCCATCTGCCTACCTTCCCGTAATGCCTATGGCCCTCATTTTGTGCGCTATCACTCCATGATCGCATTTGTCAAACGCCTTTGCAAAATCTGTGTAAATCACATCTGCGTTTTGGTCGTCCTCCAATGCCTCCGTAATTCTGTCATAATGGTTCAGCAGCTGTGACAGGCATGATCGACCCGCTCTAAAGCCATGCTGGTTCGGGTTATGTTGGTTGTGCTGGTCCATGAACTTTGTAATCTGCCGTCTCATCACTCTTTCAAAGATTTTTATGATGTGAGAAGTGAGGGCTACTGGTCTGTAATTTTTAGCTAGTGCTCTACTACCTCCCTTGTGCAAAGGAGCTATGTCTGCACTCTTTAAGGCCTCTGGAATTTCACGTAGATCTAAGCTCTTTCTCCACAGAATACTAAGGGCTCTTGCTAATGGTACTTTGCACTGCTTTATAAATAAAGCATTCCATGAATCTGGTCCAGGTGCTGAGTGAGTGGGCATGTTGGCCATTTCTTTTCGAAATCTATGGGATTTGTACTAATGTCGGTTAGGTGGTCTGCGCAGCCTTCTGCTGGAGTGAAAAAAATTTCTGCATTTTCTACCTTGCTGTCATTTAGTGGGTTGCTGAACACTGACTCATACTGTTCTTTTAGCATTTCACTCATTTCCTGTTCATCGTCCGTATACGAATCTCCTCTCAATAATGGTCCAATTCTACAGGTAGTTCTTAGCTTGGATTTTGCATAGGAGTAGAAATATTTTGGGTTTCTTGCAATATCCTGTATGGCTCTTTGTTCCCTTTGTACTTCTTCTGTCAGGTATGACATCTTAAGTTTGTGCTCTAATTCCGTGATCTCTCGGTTAAGGCTATCTCTCCTCTGTTGCAACATAACTGTGTTTTTCAGCAATTCAGTAACCCGTTTTCTTCTCCTGTACCATCTCCTACGCTCTCTCTCTATATCTGATCTTCTTCGGGGTTTCCTCAATGGTACGTGTTTCATACATACCTTGTATGCTTCTGTATTCAGCTTCTCTAGGCACTGGTGGGGATTTAGGGTGCTCATGTCTGATTCCCATGATATGTCTGATAGCTCTTGGTTTATTTTTTCCCAGTCAATTCTATGGTTATTAAAATTAAACTTACTGAACATTCCGTCTCTAACATTAGTGTCGCAGTTACCTAACCCTGAGTTAATACTAGTTTGAACTTCTATGATGTTATGATCAGAGAATATTGTTTTTGTAACTGTTATGTCTCTGATTAATTCCTCGTTGTTTGTGAATATCAAATCCAGGGTATTTTCATTTCTAGTGGGATCAATTATCTGTTGGTTTAGTGAGTACTTTTCACAAAGCCTCATTAGTTCCCTGGTATGTGCCTGTTGAGCCAGGGTGCTTCCATGATCTACCTCCTCAAATACCTTAGTGAAAAAAGTTAATAATTCGTAAGGCAGGAACGCCCTTTTGTAAAACCGTGCTGAGATTCGTTGATTAATTTATGCTTTTCAAGATGGCTACGAATTGCCTCGGCAATTATTGATTCCATAAATTTTCCCACTATTGAGGTTAGGCTTATTGGTCTATAATTCGAAGCTAAGGACCTGTCATTTGCTTTGAAAATAGGTATTACATTTGCCATTTTCCACTTATCTGGCACCATTGTTAAATGCTCCAAACTTCAGAACACCCGTGACTTAACCTGATTCTTTTTTCCCCTTCTCCCTTTTCCTCTTTCCTCTTTCTTCTTTCTCCTCTGGATTTTCTTTCTTTTGCCTTGTATTTGTCCTTCATTATTATTTTTTACCTCCTCTGTGTTCTTGCCCCTACCCTTTGTGGGTCGCTAGCCTCCTTGCAGTGCTCCTCTTTCTTAGAATTGACTGACTTCACTACTACTACTACTACCATTACTACTACCACTATTACTCCTCCACCACTTCCTCTCTTGTTCCCGTCCCTGTCTGCTGGCCTCTATATATACTCCGTCCTTCTCTTCTTTTTTGTTAGTGTGACTTTGTAAATGGTCCAAGTCGGACCGAAACGTCGTCGTAAGCTCCTTTCTTCTATATACCGGTTATCTGTGTATATCAGAAAGTCGGTACCCACTGACGGAGATGCACCAGAAGTAGATCTGAATGACAGAGATAAATTTTGTATCACCACCTTTTACAAAACTAGAAACCCAGATGAGAAGAAGAGAGGTGCACTCCAGGTGCACTCCAGGTGCACGAAGAAATAGAAGACAGATTTTCCTTTCTAAGTGAGGTACCAAATAACGTAACTTCATCCACTGAAACCAAAAGTTACTCTTAATGTTCTCAAAAAGTAACTGATGCTTACCCAGAAGACTTGGGCACTATGCTGAGCTTCTGCAGCGTCACTCGTATATACGCCATAAGTTAGTGCGACAAAAACTGTTAAAAACAGATTGAGTCATGCTGAACTTTATAAAATAATTTCAGAGGACAAACTTGAGTGTGCGTTTCTAAATGTAGACATTGTCTTGCGTATATTTTAAACATTAATGTTCACAAATTACACAGATGAGAGTTCATTTTCTCAGCTCAAGTAAATTAGAAGTCCCAAGAGAACGACTATACGCCGAGTCTCTGCTACATATAGAAAAAGATTTATTATACCAGATTGATTCTGAAGACTTGATCAAAGACTTTGTGGTTAAAAAAAAGTAGGAGGAAACTTTTTAAATAAATAAAGTTATAAGTAGGCAATAATAAGCACAACTTTGCATTCTTTGATTCATGTTAAAATGCTATATATCATCACTGTTAGAAAGCAGTGAAATAAAATATGTTTAGCTTCCTGCAAATAATGATATTTCTTTATTATATTTAAAAAAATTGTCCACCAACATCGATTTCTTTAGAAAGAGGATTTTCAAAATAGAAAAGTATGCTCTCAAGATCAGATTATTTCAGTAGAAATACTATCAGATCATATTTTGTCTAATAATCTTATGGAGGGTCGTTAAAAATAATTTTCAATAAATTTTTGCATTTACATTTTTTCCTTTATGTCTTAATCCGGCTGTGTTTCTAGGTGCTCCGCCACTCTTCTGTTTATCTTGTCCATGACTTTACATACCATACATGTCAGTGACACTGGGCTGTAATTTAATGCTATCTATCAGTCTCCTTTCTTAAAAACTGGGACTTTGTTGTCTTCCTCACCTCTGGCAGTTGCCCTGTTTAGATATATTTTTTGAGGATTGTTGTTAGTGGAACACACAGTGCCTCTGCTCCCTCTCTCAGGACCCAGGGAGAGACGTCATCTGGGCCCACCGTCTTCGAGGTATCTAGCTCCCATCAGTTTCTTCACCAGCACTTGCTGGTGTACTCTACTGCCTAGGTTTGCTGGAAACCTTTCTGTCTCCACTGTGAATACCTCCCTAAATCGTGTGCTGAGCTCTTTACGTATTTCTTGATAATTCCTGATGAGCTCCCTCCTTCCTTCCTCAGCTTGATTACTTGGTCCTTAACTGTTGTTTTCCTCCTGATGTATAACAACTTTGGGTCACATTTGGTTTTTGATGCTATGTCATTCTCATATTGCCGCTGGTCCTCCCTCCTTATCCATGCATATTCATTTCTGGCTCTTCGGCTCAACTCCTTGTTCTCCTGAGTCCTTTACCTACTAGCAAACTTGGCTTTGGCCTCTCTATACCCCCGGGTAATCCATGGGTTCACTTTGGTCTTTCCACTGTCTCTGTTGCCCCTGGGTACAAATTTCTCTGCCTCCCTGCACTTTATGACTACATGTTCCATCACTTCATTTACTGTCTTTCCCTCTAGGTCTCTTCTCCACTGCACCTCATACAGAAATTGCCTCATACCTGTGTAGTTCCCTCTTTTAATATTTGGCTTCTCCCCTCTTTCTCATGCTGCTTCACTCTCCATTGTTAACTCTACAAGGTATTCGAAAATCAGGACCGCGTGATCACTAGGGCCGAGGGGTCTTTCGTATGTAATATCCCCTATGTCGGAACTGTTTAAGGTGAATACGAGGTGTGTTAGAGACAGGAGAATGTGCAAAATCAACCCAATGAAAAACAGGGTCGCCAAGGGCACAAGGGCACAGAGAACATTGTATCACCATCTGTGTGCCCAGAGTGCCTAACACTATCACAAGATATCAGAAACATTGACGGAACAAATGTTGAAGTTTTCAAGAAGAAATTGGACATGTACCTCTACCAAGTGCCAGAACAAGCAGGCTAAAATGTATATGTGGAACAACAGGCTTCCAGTAGTAACAGCTTGATTGATCTGGCAAGTACCAGACAAGCCTGGTCCTGGGCGGGGCTGCGAGAGTAGGAAGGTTCTCAAAACTCATCAAAGGTCAAAGACATAAGGTTAATGGGTAGATTTCGAGAAATACATATTTTTTGAGGAGTGGCAAATATGATCATTATTCATGTACATGTGTGTGTGTGTGTGTGATTTTTTTTTTTTTTTTGCAGATGTTGGATAAGGCTGCGTTGAGCGTGGGTGTTGGTGTGAGTGTTGGCGCTGTTGCTGTATGGCTGGCATGGCGACGCTATTCTTCTCCTCAGATACCCTCCAAGTGAGAACTTCACTCTGCTTCTTTCATATAGATGCATTTAATGATAATATGAATATAATTGTTAAACTTTTTATTTTATTGACCTACAAGTATTTGCAGGGGCAGAGCCATAGCTCTTGACCCGGTCTTTTAAATCCTATTGACTGACTTTTCTGATTATGGCCTCATGGGTAAGATGGTAACTGTGTAGTGTTTACTTCCACCACCTCTTTCACCAGTTAATTTCATTTAGAATACTATATCTGAACACCTGCTTCCGAACGTCCTTCTTGTTCATATGTGGTTTTGGCTGCTATGTCCTTGGCTCCATCTCCTCACTTCTGAAACAGCCGGTGAATCACTTTCTCTAACTCTCTAGTCTCCCACTGGTTCTCACTTTTAGTGTTTAGTTAGAGTTGCTCACGTCTCTTCCCTCAGTTCCAGTAACAATCTTGTTGCGAACATTTGGATCTTCTCTAATTTCTTTTATATATATGATGAGGTGTAGGATCCATGTTGGTGTCACATAGTCTAAGATGGGCTTAACGTACGTTGAATATAATGTCCTAATAGAATCTCTGCTCAGGTTTTTGAAAGTAGATGCTAGATCAATTATTTCTGAATATGCCAGTGAAGTGATGCGATTTAAATGTACTTCTGGTGATATGCTTGGTGCAATGCATACTTCCAGATCTTTCTCTGCATCTTATCTGTATCGTCTTTCCTGTCAGGATTTATTCATTGCCTGCTCTATCCTCATTACTTTGCCCTTTTCATGACTGAATTCAAGTAGTAATTGTCTTGATTATGTATTCAACATGTTTAGTCTTCTCAGAGTCTCTCTCTGTTCTCTGCCTTCTACTTACAAAGTATTCTTGTATACACTTGAGTACTTTCCCTGCTAATCCCTGCTTTCTCTTCCAGTTTGTAGAACAGAATGATATTTGGGACAGTGTCAGATGCTTTCTCTTAGTTGATGAAGATTATGTATACACAACCTTTTCTCTGCTTTGTTTTTATCACTTTCTCATTGAACTCCAGGAGATTCATGAAACAATATTTGCCATCTGTGAATCAATGTTCTCTGTCTCTTATGTATTCACCACAGGACCTGTGGTCCTGTGGGTTAGAGCGTCATGTGATTATCGCTCACCATGATCCCGGATGCAATCACAACAGTGGGATAACACTGACAGAGACAACAATCACAACAGTTGGATAACATGACAGAGACAACAATCACAACAGTGGGATAACACTGACAACGGCCCAGTTGTTTTTTCATCTCATGGTTCAGATTCAACACATGATTTAATCTGCAATATAACCGGGATACAAAATAAACACAACTGAAGGAATATGTAACGATGACGAGGCAACTTCAGCAAGCTCCTCACATGATGTTAACATTATTAATATTATTACAATATGATTCACCACACTGTGATTACCGCATCTTCCCACTCGGCTAGGCTGCAACACGACCAAACTATGTTCACTTAACACTTCCATCTTGGTTATTTTTCTCATAATTAGTTTTTGTTCTTATAGAAGGTGACCTAACCTAAGTACCAGTTGTGTGATAGCATTATATGTGAATGACTGAGGGTTGTGACAATATGCTAAGCAACTGAGAGTTGTAATACAGTGTTATGTGAGAGATTATGAGTTGTGTGGTATCATGGTTGATGTGCGCCTCAGTGGATGTGCTTGGTATGATGCTCATCTCAAGATCCTTTTCCTTGAGGGAAGTTTGCAGCCTTCAACCCTCGAGCACGTACTCCGTCTTCGGTCTTCTTTGTCCTCCAAGCTTCATTACTTTGCACTTATTTTGGTTAAACTGCAGGAGCCATTTGTTGGACAAGGTTTGTAGCCTGTCCAGATCTTTTTGTAGTCTTACCTGATCCCCGTCCTCTTGAATTCTCCGCATTAGCTTCACGTCGCCTGCAAACAGGGACACCCCTGAATCTATATCTTACGTTAAGTCATTCACATATACAAGAAACAGCACTGGCCCTAGGACTTACCCTTGTTGAACTCCGCTCGACACATGCACCTACTTTGACACCTCGCCACATAACATCACTCGTTGTTTCCTTCCTGTCGGGTATTCCCTGATCCATTACGGTGCTTTTCCTTTTATTCCTGCCTGCTCCTGTAGCTTTTGTACCAATGTCTTGTGTAGTATTGTGTCTAAAACCTTCTTAAAGTCCAAGAAAATGCAGTCTATCCCCCTCCCCTTCCTTTGTCTCTGCTGTCTTACTTCTGTTACCTTATTGTAGACCTGTTTAGGATATCCTGTAGATGAATGGTTCAGAGAACCGACGAGTTGGTAAATTAGGCACATATACAACACTTGGGTATCTTTATTGAGGAAACGTTTCGCCACACAGTGGCTTCATCAGTCCATACAAAGGAGAATCGTGAAGAACAGGAGGAGTTTGAGGTGGTCAGTCCCCCAGCCCGGTCCACGACCAGGCCTTCAGGTGGATCAGGGCCTGTGACTAATCTGAGTTTTTAACTTCCAGTTGTGACCCCTTGTTGCTGTGTCCCATCTCCGAAACATCCTGTCCCAATCCACTTGGTCATTTCCTCTCAGTATTTTAAATGTCGTTACTCTGTCCCCTCCTATCTCACTTGTCTTCCGGTGTCGTCAGGTTGATTTCCCTTAAACCTCTCCTCGCAGACATACCCCTTAGCTCCGGGACTAGTCTTACCTGGAGTTTACCTGGAGAGGGTTTCGGGGGTCAACGCCCCCGCCGCTTGGTCTGAGACCAGGCCTCCAAAAAATTTGGAACGCTTCACGCTTCTTGTTGCAAACCTTTGCGCTTTCTCTAATTTCTAATTCCATACTGGTGCTGCATACTCCAATATGGTCCTGACGTACATCGTGTACTCAGGTGTCGAAATGCAATTTTTAGGTTTGCAGGCGCCCATATACTGCAGCGGTTATTCGGATGATGTGCGCCTCAGATGTGATCGGTATTATACTCAACCCAAGATTCTTTTTCTTGAGTGAGGTTTGTAGTCTTTGGCCACTTAGTCTGTACTCAGTCTGCGTTCTTCTTTAACCTTCCCCAATCTTCATGGTTTTACACTTGGTGGGATTGAACTCCACGAGCCAGTTGCTGGACCAGGCTTGCAGCCTGTCCAGATCTCCTTGTAGGCTTACCCGATCCTCGTCCACTTGTGTGTGTGTGTTAGTTACCATTTTGTCCTAGGCACATGTCGATTTGACACTAGGCCTGTTGTATGTATGTGTGTGAGTGTGTGTGAGGAAACACTTCGAAATGTTTCCGCCCCGTCGGGAATAGAACCCGGGCCCTCCGTGCGTGAAGCGAGAGCTTTACCACTAGGCCACCGGGCGTTGTGTGTGTGTGTGTGTGTGTGTGTGTGTGTGTGTGTGTGTGTGTTAGTTACCATTTTGTCCTAGGCACATGTCGATTAGACACTAGGCCTGTTGTATGTATGTGTGTGTGTGTAACGAAACACTTCGAAATGTTTCGGCCCCGCCGGGAATTGAACCCGGGCCCTCCGTGCGTGAAGCAAGAGCCCTAGCCACCATGCCATCGGGGCGTATAATGTGTGTGTGTGTGTGTGTGTGTGTGTGTGTGTGTGTGTGTGTGTGTGTGTGTGTGTGTGTGTGTGTGTGTGGTGTTTGTGGAGGGGGTTGCGAGGGTGTACTTTTTTTTACAATATCTCATGTGATCATGACTTTCATCATCAGCTGGGAGGAAGTGGGAGAGGTGTGTGAGTTGACCATTTACCCACTCAAGTCAGGCCGTGGTGTCAACGTGACCAGAGCGGATGCTACCATCTATGGCCTGGCTCATGGGCCACTTGAAGACAGGTCAGTTCCTATTCTTACTCTTCTTGTTGGCATTTCACTGACTTCTTCAACCTAATTAGTGTACAAAGTTTTGCAGAAGCAGGCAAACTTATCAGTACTGGACCAGTTCCTAGGCCTATGAACTAATAGAACTACTCAGAGTGCAGCGAGTGATCAACTAGTGTTCATCAGTGTTCCTCACTAGTGTTCATCAGTGTTCCTCACTAGTGTTCGTCAGTGTTCCTCACTAGTGTTCATCAAATCATCTAGTAAGTAAATTTAATTAGGTACAGGCATACATAAGTACAATTACCATATACAGTTTTACATGTGTAAATTACCTAGGATAACCCAAGAATGTCAGACAAAGTGACATAAAATGTAAAGTGTGTGGACAGAGACAGGGCCATACAGTTAATGGAACACTATCTTGGAGTGTCCAAACATTCAACCTTTTAGAGACTCCTCCATGCTAACCCTTCAGGATATGGAAAAACACTGCCTCCCAGCATACATCAAGGGGATTACCAACAAACCCCTGGCTGTTTTCAAGAAGGCACTGGACAGGCACCTAAAGTCGGTACCTGACCAGCCAGGCTGTGGTTCGTACGTTGGACTGCGTGCGGCCAGCAGTAACAGCCTGGTTGATCAGGCTCTGATCCAACATGAGGCCTGGTCACAGACCGGGCCGCAGGGGCGTTGACCCCTGGAACTCTCTCCAGGTATACTCCAGGTATCAGTGTTCCTCACTAGTGTTCATCAGTGTTCCTCACTAGTGTTCATCAGTGTTCCTCACTAGTGTTCATCAGTGTTCATCAGTGTTCCTCACTAGTGTTCATCAGTGTTCCTCACTAGTGTTCATCAGTGTTCCTCACTAGTGTTCATCAGTGTTCCTCACTAGTGTTCATCAGTGTTCCTCACTAGTGTTCATCAGTGTCTTCACTAGTGCTCCCTGTGCACTCTTAAGATGAATTGAGTGCACACTTTATCTTCTAGACGACTAGAATCCTTATTCTACCGTCTCTTCTGCAGATCGTTCATGGTAATGACGGCCAACGATAACCGTTGTGTGTCAGGACGACAGATGGGGCGACTGACAATGGTGTGGTTGACTTTAGAGGACGACACCGTCACCCTGGGTGCCGAGGGCTACGACAGCGTCAGGTTCACCTTGCAGGATATTCTCAAAAAACACAAGATCGCTCATACTAGGTGAGTCAGTGCTTTATGTCGCATGAAACTCTACTCTTAGAACATAAGAATGGAGGATCACTGCACCAGGCTTATTAGCCCATACTAGGAAGGTTCTTCTCAAACCCAAACCCACTAAATAAATATATTTGTCCAACCCATTTTCAGTGCTGCCCAAGGAATAAGTTTTGATATCCAAATTAGTGCAGAACTCCTCTTTGGAAAAATAAACACATAAGCAGTATAATGTGATCCTTTATTGACAACGTTTCGCCCACGCAGTGGGCTTTATCGAGTCAAAGACAGATCTACCTGGAAAATGAGTAACATGAATATATATAGGGTATAGTCAGGTGGAGAATGCTGGGTCAGGTGGAGAAAGCTGCATGTGACAGTCTTAAAAGTAGTGTTTCTTATGTTTCTATGTTCTTTGCATCATATGTAACTTCTATATACGAATTCCCAGCTGTCGTACAGGGAAGGAGGATTTTAAATACGGTTAGATGTGTGTTTGTATATGATTACATTTATTAAGAAATAATGGGGAAAACCTACAAATAGCGCTTAAAAAAGACCTAAGAAAAGAGAAGAACTTTTCTTATAAGAGGTACACAACGTTTACTTCACAAATAGTGAAATTCCTCAGTTATGTCTCGAAAACGAAAACCATACTGAGATATATAATGGGAAGGAAGATAAAAGATTAGGAAGGGTTGGCAGACCTGCTGCAACACTCTGCTACCCGGGAATAGTAATAATGGGAAGGAGGGTTGGCAGACCTGCTGCAACACTCTGCTACCCGGGAATAGTAATAGTGGGAAGGAGGGTTGGCAGACCTGCTGCAACACTCTGCTACCCGGGAATAGTAATATGAGGAATAGTAATATGTTCTTAAGTGTGTTTGTTAGTCTGATGTGTGTCCCTATTTCTGAGTACGATGTAGGCAAGGGAAAGATTAAACAGTCAGTCCGGCTTCTCTGAGGACTAGTGCCTGAAGTCAAAGAACTGCTCCTAAGCATTTTGTACTACAGTATGTTGGTATAGCCAAGATAAGACTGCTGCTTTATAACCACTCAGGCACAGAGCTCACAAGTAGGATGATTTTACCACCAGCACTACTGTGCCATGGCTGTATCAGAAGCACTACTGTGCCATGGCTGTATCAGCGGAATCTCATCTCGCAACCCCATAAACTTTTATGATACATTTATTCTCAAAACCTTTAAAATCATATAGTCTATAAACCCAAGTCGTGGACTTGCAGTCCACGTCGGTTCTTCATTTTATTCATTGACAGTTGTTCATTGGGAATTTCCTTGAGTTCATATACTCCATGACTTTGAGGACTGAGACCAAATTTACCATGAAAGCTTCCGGGGCTGTGGACTGAGACAACAGAGTCACAGTAGTGCTTCTGATACAACCATGTAACAGTAGTGCTTCTGATACAACCATGTCACAGTAGTGCTTCTGATACAACCATGTCACAGTAGTGCTGGTTGTAAAAACCAACCTATTGTAGACTTTGTGGTTCATGCTTGCAGCACTGGGCTTGCTGCAAGCATGAACCACAATGCTGCAAGCATGAACCACAGTTCGATTCACTGTCCATTTTTCTACAGGATGCTGAACTCAGCACACTCCCATTTAATAAGACATGAGACTATGTTCCCATGTATCACACAAGACACTTGTATAGATAATATACAAGTGCACACTGACCAAGACATATATTAAGTATCCCAGACATGGTATCTTTGATTTTTTTTTTTTTTTTACTTCCTCCAACTTTTCGATTTCATTTCACTCATGGCTCAAGAACACTTCATCCACTTGGCTTCAAATTCTAGAAACAATTATCATGTTCACGTGCCCGATAATCAAAGTTTTTGAACCCATTTCCAGCATCCTGGAATGATTCGGATAACTTGCAAACTCCTCACTGGCGTACCTTCAAATTTCAATATAAAAAAAAGTGCCAAGACAAATGGACGATAGCGGAGAGTGACATTCACATGTGAAGACGCAGAGTTGACCATTTTATATGGAAAATAGTCTGAAATTTTTATTTCCGTTGAATCATATTAAATAATTTCCAGTTTACCTCTTCTGAACGGCTTCGATATTTAATGGGTGATGCAGCTTAAGGTCGGGATGGTATCTATCAAATTTTGTTCTCGTGGAGGTAAATTTGTTGTAGTAAAAAAAAAATTGGAATCACAAGAATCTGTTATTATAAGTGAAGACTGACTCATGTGACAGTCGTCAGTGTCCACCACTGTGTCTCCAACACCAGGTTCATCCTGCCAGTGGCTGACGTAAGTCATAATTTTCCAGTTTTATTGAACAGTGATATTAATTTTCCATTCAATAACTAAGGATTGTTGTTTTCTGATTCGCTTCAATATATTATTGGCGATACATTCTTGAAGAGGGATCATAACTCTGAAATTTCACCCAGGTGCGAAATTGAGTGGTTGGAATCACTCAACTTCTGAAGAATGCCTTTTCTGATCGGCTTCAAACTCTTTCCATTAATTTTCTTTATTAAAACACAGCTTGTTACTCTGAGCTTCTTAAATTTCAATTTCCCAATTTTATTAAGCAAATTGTTTACCAAGCAATAACTAGGGAACGCCTTTTCTGATCAGCTTCAAACCCTTATTGTTGATGTATTTCAATAAGTAGTATTTTTATATTAACTTTTAAGGCAGTGTGGGTGCCAATTTTCCAATTTCATCAAATTGAATTTTTTTAAAATCAGAATCAAGTGTTTTTATCTCCCTAGATAAAGAACTTTAGATATAATGTAAATAAAAAAAATAAACTTGAAAATTACGTTTAACAATGGGAAACTTTCCTATTTTTCAGAACATTCTAAGCAATATTTTCGTTTGCTTTCTTACAAATTTTTGTTTATTACTCGAGAAAGACTTCTTCGGTCGGCTTCAAATGTTCAAGGCTTGTATATAGTGGCGAACAATCATGCAACTACTCGCACGAGTGGGCGACCTGTACACAACTCTACTTAGATCATTCCCAGTTTTTGTTTTCCTGTGACTGGTGGAGACAGGCTCCTCTGATCACCTTCAAAATTTCAACACTAGTGTATCCTACTTAGAAAAAGGTTGATATGTTGAATGGAGTGTATATAATATTACCTTATTACATAATTTATCCTTGATGCTGATGAAGGGCTCTTGATTCAAGGAACTGGACTTATCTTCCCCTAGCTTGGATTGAATCTGAATGCCTCCCATTTCACTAATTTCATTCTACTCCCGTTTGGGATACCAGTCTCACGAGCAGTATACATATTAATGCATTCACGAAACAAGTGGTTTTAAAGCAAATAACAATGCTGCGACCAGCCAGGGATCGAACCCGATATATTTAACAAGCCTCCCGGGACACTAGGTAAATTTCTCGACGCCTTAGTCTACTAGACCACCACACACACACACACACACACACACACACACACACACACACACACACACACACACACACACACACACACACACACACACAGCGGGACTGGACCTAGTATTCACCTTGAGTAGCGCAGATATTGAGGACATCACACATGAAAGACCCCTTGGGGTCAGTGATCATGTGGTTCTAAGCTTCGAATACACAGTAGAGTTAAAAGTGGAGGGGAAAGAAGGAAGGGCCGGACGAATGAAGCCAAACTACAAGAAAGGGGACTACGTAGACATGAAGAACTTCCTGTTCGGGGTTCAGTGGGACAGAGCTGGCAGGGAAGTCAGCAAACGAGATGATGGAATATATGACAACAATATGCAAGGAAACTGAGGAGAGGTTTGTACCCAAGGGTAACAGGAATAAGGAAAAAGCCACGATGAGCCCGTGGTTCACCCAAAGGTGCAGGGAAGCCAAAACCAAGTGTACTAGGGAATGGAAGAAGTATAGAAGGCAACTGACCCAGGAGAATAAGGAGAGCAGTCGTAGAGCCAGAAATGAATATGCACAGGTAGGAAGGGAGGCCCAAAGACAATACGAGAATGACATAGCAGCGAAAGCCAAATCTGACCCAAAGCTGTTGTACAGCCACATCAGGAGGAGAACAACAGTCAAGGACCAGGTAATCAGGCTGAGGAAGGAGGGGATGTCACAAGAAATGACCGCGAAGTGTGTGAGGAACTCAACATGAGATTCAAAGAAGTGTTCACAGAGGAGACAGAAGGGCCTCCAGAAAGGCGGAGAGGTGGGATACACCATCAAGTGTTGGACACAATACATACAACTAAGGAGGAAGTGAAGAGGCTGCTAAGCGAGCTAGATACCTCAAAGGCGATGGGGCCGGATAACATCTCTCCGTGGGTCCTGAGAGAGGGAGCAGAGGAGCTATGTGTACCACTAATAACAATCTTCAACACATCTATCGAAACAGGGCGACTACCTGAGGTATGGAAGACAGCAAATGTAATCCCAATTTTTAAAAAAGGAGACAGACACGAAGCACTAAACTACAGACCAGTGTCATTGACATGTATAGTATGCAAGGTCATGGAGAAGATTATCAGGAGAAGAGTGGTGGAACACTTAGAAAGGAATGAGCTTATCAACGACAGCCAGCACGGTTTCAGGGATGGGAAATCCTGTGTCACAAACCTACTGGAGTTCTATGACAGGGTGACGGCAGTAAGACAAGAGAGAGAGGGGTGGGTAGACTGCATTTTCTTGGACTGTAAGAAGGCGTTTGACACAGTTCCACACAAGATATTAGTGCAAAAGCTGGAGGACCAGGCAGGGATAACAGGGAAGGCACTACAATGGATCAGGGAATACCTGTCAGGAAGACAACAGCGAGTCATGGTACGTGGCGAGGTGTCAGAGTGGGCGCCTGTAACGAGCGGGGTGCCAAAGGGATCAGTCCTAGGACTGGTGCTGTTTCTGGTATTTGTAAATGACATAACGGAAGGAATAGACTCCGAAGTGTCCCTGTTTGCAGATGATGTGAAGTTGATGAGAAGAATTCAATCGGACGAAGACCAGGCAGAACTACAGAGGGATCTGGACAGGCTCCAAGCCTGGCCCAGCAACTGGCTCCTGCAGTTCAACCCCACCAAGTGCAAAGTCATGAAAATTGGGGGAGGGCAAAGAAGGCCACAGACGGAGTGCAGTCTAGGGGGCCAGAGACTACAAACCTCACTCAAGAAAAAGGATCTTGGGGTGAGTATAACACCGGGCACATCTGAGGCTCACATCAACCAAATAACTGCTGCAGCATATGGGCGCCTGGCAAACCTAAGAACAGCATTCCGACATCTTAATAATGAGTCATTCAGAACCCTGTACACTGAGTATGTTAGGCCCATACTGGAATATGCAGCGCCAGTTTGGAACCCTCACCTAGCCAAGCATGTAAGGAAACTAGAGAAAGTGCAAAGGTTTGCAACAAGACTAGTTCCTGAAGTGATGTAGTGGAGGTAGGATCCATACATAGCTTTAAGGAGAGGTATGATAAAGCTCATGGAGCGGGTAGAGTGACCGATTAGTGGCCAGTGAAGAGGCGGGGCCAGGAGCTGTGAATCGACCCCTGCAACCACAACTAGGTGAGTACACATCACACACACACACACACACATATATATATATATATATATATATATATATATATATATATATATATATATATATATATATATATATATATATATATATATATACATTATCTCGGATCTATAAAAATAATAGAAGATAATAAGGCATATAAAGCCAAGATATCACCTCACATTACTCTCGTCCCAATATTATGCTGGTGGGAGCGTCAAGGACCTGTCATGCATAGCTTAAATTATTCCTAAATTTTAATAACTATAAATGAATCTAATTTGCATAACCCTAAACTAATATTCATATTAAAATTAATACTATTTTTAGGAAGCTTGATTCAATTATATTTCTGTCAGCCATGGACCTGCATAATACAACTTTCTCCTTCTTTTGAAAATCAGTTGGGTGGTTAAAATCTCTCATATGAATAAACATAATATTAGACTTATCCAGTTCTAATGCTATATCTGTGTTGTTGTAATCTTAGTTTAAGGCTTTTTCCAATTTGACCGAAATATACTTTATTACATATTTTAGTAGACACAGCACCGTAGTCTTTAATATTAAGGTACTCTTCACTAACTCTCAGGCTGTGGGACTGATTACCTCATCTTCTGCATATTGTTTTACAGTCTTCACATTGTCCTTGATAAAGCCACTGGATGGCGAAACGCCGGTATTGTTTACCATATATGTACAATGTTTGTAACATTTGTGTCGGCCTACAGGGTATGGGATCAAAATGTAAAGGGCGTGGACTGTGGAGACGAGGTGGGTGACATGTTAACCCGGGTCGTCTCTCAAGGTAAGACCAAACTTCGACTCTTGTACCGGGGAGATGTGGTGAAGAATAGGCCAGCCCGAAGATTTGAATACTACGACTTCCCGAAGATCCGCAAGTCTGACACAGTGAGTCATATTACTTTGTAATAAAGAATATAAATATTCTGAAGGATGGTGCAACATGGCACTTACCTTCAGAAAATTTGAATAGACAGGTGGACGGGAGGCTCGAACTGTTGTCCCGAGATTAACACGTCTAGCATTTTACCACTGAGCTACAGGGCTTTTTTCTAATAGGAAAGTTCCACAGAAGTCATTCACTGCCATTTACAATTGCCACAGTAATTTTTATGGTAAATCTATTCGCACCTCCCTCAAAGCCAGAGTCTATAAACTCAATTTAAGTCGTAATGAACGACTGTTAATAAATAAACAGAAGGCAGAACGGGCTGTAGATGGTAACCATTGACGCATGTTGGTGTGTTTGTGTGTGTGTGTGTGTGTGTGTGTTAGTTACCATTTTGTCCTAGGCACATGTCGATTAGACACTAGGCCTGTTGTATGTGTGTGTGTGTGTGTGTGTGTGTGTGTGTGTGTGTGTGTGTGTGTGTAACGAAACACTTCGAAATGTTTCGGCCCCGCCGGGAATTGAACACGGGCCCTCCGTGCGTGAAACAAGAGCGCTAGCCACCATGCCATTGCGGCAGTAAGTGTGTGTGTGTGTGTGTGTGTGTGTGTGTGTGTGTGTTGTGTGTGTGTGTGTGTGTGTGTGTGTGTGTGTATGTGTAAATCTCATACAATGAAGTGTGAAATACCCACTCGAGATTCCGCTTTACCTGGAGATTGTGATTGTGTTATTTTGCGCAGTTGTACTATGCGGAGAACTGCGCCTACATGATTGGCACAGAGTCTTCGCTAGAGGACCTCAACTCTCGCCTCTCAGAACCCATCACTATGGGCCAGTTCCGTGCAAACATCGTGGTCAGAGGCTCGGCACCCTCAGACGAGGACGACTGGGCCTACGTGAAGATCGGGCGGGTGGTCTTCAGGAAGGTGAAACCATGCCAGAGGTAAGGCATTTGTTCTCCGTTCACTTTATGCAAAGTTTAAGGCATTTGTTCTCCGTTCACTTAATGCAAAGTTTAAGGCATTTGTTCTCCGTTCACTTAATGCAAAGTTTAAGGCACTTGTTCTCCGTTCACTTTATGCAAAGTAAAAAGAAGCTTGTTCTTGATCATTGAAGTCATGCTCCTCGATCATTTTTTGAGCATAACAGACTTAGTCCTTCTCCGTGAATGTAATAATCTGGTCATTCATCTGTTGCCACTATGCGTCTGTTTATTCTTCCTGTTTCTTCTGAGGGTTTATAAACCCAAAGATGAAGCCATGGTGATGGTGGTGAAGCTATGGTAATGAAACTATGGTGATGGTAATGAAGCTATGGTGATGGTGATTAAGCTTCACTTAACTTCATAAGGTGTATAACATCGTCTGTGTATTAGATACCCGCGTTTTTACGCAAGAAAATAGTAAAGAATACACTAAATAATAAACAGTCTTAGGATACACTTAACACTGTGTGGAAAATAGCATAGGAAACACTATTCAAGATGTCTCGATGCTCGATTGGCAGTGCACTCAACATACTTAGTGTCCATAGTTCGATCCCCGGCATGGGTGGAAACGTTGGATGTGTTTCCTTACACCTGCTACTTGTGTTGACATAGCAGCAAGTAAGTACCTGGGTGTTAGTCGATTGTTGTAGATGGCATCCTGGGACAGGTCTGGGCTTTGAAATGAGCTGAGGAAGGATAACAGTTCTTAGCCTGTAAAACTGATGTTTAAAAAATGTAGGGAAACATCATGGGATGTGGTATACAATATACAAAACAGTCTGGACTATGAAGGGGAACCAGCTGTGGAGTATATCAGAGTAATGTAGGAATACAATCTCTTGTCTTTTATGGGTAGAGGTACCTTTCTCGGATAGGGCAAACACTGAAACAGGTCTAATTCATGGGTTTTTGAGATGATTTGACCATGCAAGTTAATTAGAGCAAATTCGGTATATCAAGAGTATGAATTAATCTCGGGTAGATAAAGAAAAGTGTAGTGAAATTTTGTGTAATGTTTATATGAAGGGTATTAGTTAGCATATTGAAGATACTATCTTAAACATTCTGGAGGCATATATGAGGTTGTTTTGCTAAGGGTAAATAGAACTATGTAATTGGTTTATAGGATTCAATGTGATATTGGAGTGTGTGAAAGGTTACATTAACTAAACCAGTTAGCCAAACGCGTTTTGCTGATGCGAAGTATATTACCTGGAGAATGAATGAATATGTTGCAAATTGGTAAGTTATTAGAATTATTTCCATATTCTTAAAATAAAATGAACTTTATATCTATAAAAAATGTTTACAATCGGTACAAAAAAGGTTAGATTATTGACATACGTTATAGAAAGCCCCTGGTTATGCAGAGCATCTCGGGAAACCTAAATTATAACTTACTTCAGGCACAATTTGTTGGAAGTTTTGGTCGGACAATTCGCTATAACATTTGTGAAGGTTATAAATGTTGGCCAAATGCAAATTCAGACATCAATCTAAACTTCAGTATTACTGCACATGACATACAATAAACTGAAGGTCCAAAGAATGAATAGCATCTGGGGCAAAACTTAGTCTATACTATACTTAAAATTTACTCATAATTTACAATAAAGATCACAATAACAAGATATAATTGTTAAGTAGACTGACTTGTGCCAGTTATTTTAATTACAATACAAATGTTTATAATAGTATATGGGAGTTGAAGGAAGGCTGAAGGAAGAACTGGGACAGAATTGGATAAAAAAGTAAGTTTTAGGTTTTGTTTGACATTGTATATTGCTGTCAGGATCACATTAAGGCAGTGAAGGGCTTTTTAACAGTAGCTATTTAATATTAGTATTAAATATTAGTATTTAATATTAGTATTAAAATATTTAGGATTTAAGTTGTATCTGTTTATCAAATGCATCTGAAATATATCGCAGATGTTCTTAATAAACAAATACAACTATTTAGATCTAAAATATTTTAATATTAATGTACAAAATAAATCCTAGTCTCTTAAGCTACAGTACATAAAGACTACTGTACGTCATATACCAATCACTGATGTCCGGGAAATGAGATAATCTAATGAAAAATATAAATACTCTATATTAAATGAAATATGGTTTCAGTTTTCTCTGAAATTTAAATTTATATTTTCGTTACACTTTATCTGTGATAAGTAGAGAACTACTCATGTTCTCTCATTCTGCCTTAGGTTAGGTTAGGTAAGGTTTGTCAGGAAACATGACAAGTGTTTCCTGACGCGGTCTTAGTCAGATGATGACCCGCAGCTGGAGCTTTTGGTCATCTGACCGACAAATCCACCCCTTTAAAAATTATAGTTATAATTATAATAATTTTAAACTTAAACCTTAGCTTTATTCTGCCTTGCTACTCCACACAGATGTCTGCTAACCACTGTGGACCCAGTCAAGGGAGAACGACACCCCAAGATGGAGCCACTCACTACCCTCCGCACGTAAGTATCAACAATCCTGGCCCTCACTACCCTCCGTACGTAAGTATCAACAATCCTGGCCCTCACTACCCTCCGCACGTAAGTATCAACAATCCTGGCCCTCACTACCCTCCGTACGTAAGTATCAACAATCCTGGCCCTCACTACCCTCCGCACGTAAGTATCAACAATCCTGGCCCTCACTACCCTCCGTACGTAAGTATCAACAATCCTGGTCCTCACTACCCTCCGCACGTAAGTATCAACAATCCTGGCCCTCACTACCCTCCGCACGTAAGTATCAACAATCCTGGCCCTCACTACCCTCCCCTCCGTGCGTGAGTATCAACAATCCTGGCCCTCACTACCCTCCGTACGTTAGTATCAACAATCCTGGCCCTCACTACCCTCCGTACGTTAGTATTAACAATCCTGGCCCTCACTACCCTCCGCACGTATCAACAATCCTGGCCCTCACTACCCTCCGCACGTAAGTATCAACAATCCTGGCCCTCACTACCCTCCGTACGTAAGTATCAACAATCCTGGCCCTCACTACCCTCCGTACGTGAGTATCAACAATCCTGGCCCTCACTACCCTCCGCACGTAAGTATCAACAATCCTGGCCCTCACTACCCTCCGTACGTGAGGATCAACAATCCTGGCCCTCACTACCTCCTCCGTACGTGAGTATCAACAATCCTGGCCCTCACTACCCTCCGTACGTTAGTATCAACAATCCTGGCCCTCACTACCCTCCGTACGTTAGTATTAACAATCCTGGCCCTCACTACCCTCCGCACGTATCAACAATCCTGGCCCTCACTACCCTCCGTACGTGAGTATCAACAATCCTGGCCCTCATTACCCTCCGCACGTAAGTATCAACAATCCTGGCCCTCACTACCCTCCGCACGTAGTATCAACAATCCTAGCCCTCACTACCTCCCTCCGTACATGAGTATCAACAATCCTGGCCCTCACTACCCTCCGTACGTGAGTATCAACAATCCTGGCCCTCACTACCCTCCGTACGTGAGTATCAACAATCTTGACCCTCACTACCTTCCGCACGTAAGTATCAACAATCCTGGCTCTCACTACCCTCCGTACGTGAGCATTAAAAATCCTGGTCCTCACTACCCTCCGTACGTGAGCATTAACAATCCTGGTCCTCACTACCCTCCGTACGTGAGTATCAACAATCTTGACCCTCACTACCTTCCGCACGTTAGTATCAACAATCCTGGCTCTCACTACCCTCCGTACGTGAGTATTAAAAATCCTGGTCCTCACTACCCTCCGTACGTGAGTATCAACAATCTTGGCCCTCACTACCCTCCGTACGTATCAACAATCCTGGACCTCACTACCCTCTGTACGTGAGTATTAACAATCCTGGCCCTCACTACCCTCCGTACGTACGTGAGTATTAACAATCGTGGCCCTCACTACCCTCCGTTCGTGAGTATCAACAATCCTGACCCTCACTACCCGAGTATCAACAATCCTGACCCTCACTACCCGAGTATCAACAATCCTGACCCTCACTACCCTCCGTACGTAAGTATCAACAATCCTGACCCTCACTACCCTCCGTACGTGAGTATAAACAATCCTGACCCTCACTACCCTCCGTACGTGAGTATTAACAATCCTGGCCCTCACTACCCCCCGTACGTGAGTATCAACAATCCTGGCCCTCACTACCCTCCGTACGTGAGTATCAACAATCCTGACCCTCACTACCCTCCGTACGTGAGTATCAACAATCCTGGTCCTCACTACCCTCCGTACGTGAGTATTAACAATCCTGGCCCTCACTACCCTCCGTACGTGAGTATCAACAATCCTGGCCCTCACTACCCTCCGTACGTGAGTATCAACAATCCTGGCCCTCACTACCCTCCGTACGTGAGTATCAACAATCCTGACCCTCACTACCCGAGTATCAACAATCCTGACCCTCACTACCTTCCGTACGTAAGTATCAACAATCCTGACCCTCACTACCCTCCGTACGTGAGTATCAACAATCCTGACCCTCACTAACCTCAGTACGTGAGTATCAACAATCCTGACAGTCACTTTAAATGAGATCATTTACAACAATCTGGAAAAACATCTCAGTGATGCGGAATTAAATCACATATAACTACAGGGCGACAAAATGCCGGAGCAGGCTACTAACCTTCTCCTGTATATATTACTAATTAGAAAGAAAACTTTCGTTTCATTTTGGGCCAACAATCTGTGAGAAACGTGACTGTGAAAAAAAAGAATAAACTACAGCCATTCCAAATATGAGTCAAACATTTCAATGAATCCAAATACAAAGTGTAATAAACGCTGGTCACTGGTACAGAACAATCAACATATACACAGCTTTTTACTTTGCCATTTTGTGGCATTTCAACAACTCTTCAAGCAAATTTTCAAGGAATGAATTTAAAACTCTGAATGTTTCATTATACCATACAATACAACTTTATTTCTTTTCTGCAGTATACAAAATGTAGTTTACGTGTAATAAAATATTGTTAAGCACAATTACTCAGATATGGAAAACGTGAGGAAATTAAAATCTCATCGGAGTATAAAACAAATTCCAACCACACAATAGAGCGAAAAACTAATGTCAAAGACCTGGGAGTGATCATGTCAAAAGATCTCACCTTCAAGGACCATAACACTGTAGCAATCGCATCTGCTAGAAAAATGACAGGATGGATAATGAGAACCTTCAAAACCAGGGATGCCAAGCCCATGTTGACAGTTTTCCGGTCGCTTGTTCTATCTAGGTTGGAATATTGCTGCACACTAACTGCACCTTTCAAGGCAGGTGAAATTGCTGACCTAGAAAATGTGCAGAGAACCTTCACGGCACACATAACTGCGATAAACCACCTCAATTACTGGGAACGCTTGAAGTTCCTAAACCTGTACTCCCTAGAACGCAGGCGGGAGAGATACATTATTATATACAAGTGGAAAATTCTCGAGGGATTAGTACCAAACTTGCACACGAGTGTCACTCCCTACGAAAGCAAAAGACTCGGCAGGCGATGTAACATCCCCACAATGAAAAGCAGGGGTGCCACTAGCACGTTGAGAGACAAAACAATAAGTGTCAGGGGCCCAAGACTGTTCAACTGCCTCCCAGCATACATCAGGGGGATTACCAACAAACCCCTGGCTGCTCAGGCACCTAAAGTCGGTGCCTGACCAGCCAGGCTGTGGTTCGTACGTTGGACTGCGTGCGGCCAGCAGTAACAGCCTGGTTGATCAGGCTCTGATCCAGCATGAGGCCTGGTCACAGACCGGGCCGCAGGGGCGTTGACCCCTGGAACTCTCTCCAGGTATACTCCAGGTATTGATTATATATTAAAAATTATTATATATTAAAAATCATTAAAATTCATTATATATTTATGGGTCTAACCACCGTTAGATCCATAAATATATAATGAATGGTAGGGGATGATGGCTCAATAATAAAAGGCAAGAGCTCTGTCTACTCTTTAATGGTGTCACCATTAATTTTGTCCCCATTAATTTAGTGGGAATATTTGGTTAATAATTGTTTTTATCTCTGCAAGTGGAATAATATAAATGAAAGTTTCTCCTAATATAAATAATAAATTTGGGGAAAATGAAATATCAACAGTTATCTAGTTTAAGATTACACTACATGAACGCTATCATTGTTTACATGTCCTTGCACTTGCAATTACTCCTTCAGCCATCAGAACACAACAGAGGATCCTATGTGACCACTGTTGCAACCACGACGACCGAAGCTCATGCCTTACATTACAGTCATTTGCATTCCATAGAGCAGGGGTGGGGAACGTCCGGCCAGCGAAATCATTTGGTCTTGCCCGGCCAAGGCAACCACAGGCGGGACTCGAAATTCAATAAATCTATAAATTTAATAAACTCAATGCGAAACTAACTGAGGAAATTAATGAAAGATTCAAGGAAGTGAAAAGTAAACAAATGGAAATAAACACCTTTGCTACACCTTTCAATGTGGAACCTGTTGATGTGCATGATATAACCTGCAACACGAAATCATTCAGTTGCAAAACGATGATGATCTGAAAGCCAGGTACAGCAACCTTCCACTGCTTGACTTCTATAAACATTGCATAAGCAATGGTAATTTTCCCCCTTTGAGGACACATGCATTGAAATATGCATAAGTGTTCGGAAGAACTTACTGCTGCGAGCAGTCTTTTCAAAACTTACCATAGCAAAGAGTCGACGCAAACCTGGAAAAGCAGTAGCGAGTGGCACCGTCATCAGTGCCAGCTAACATCACAACGCCTCACCAAACAGAAGCAGTTCCAGCCATCACATTAGGCGTGAGTTAATTAAATGTTTGACGAAATATAGCAGGTTAATTTTTAAGTTGATAATTTTGCATGGCCCGCAAATGATGTTATAAATATCCACATGGCCCTTGGCAAAAAAAAAGGTTCCCCCCTGCCATGGAGACTCTTGGTTCCCCACCCCTGCCATGGAGACTCTTGGTTCCCCACCCCTGCCATGGAGACTCTTGGTTCCCCCCTGCCATGGAGACTCTTGGTTCCCCACCCCTGCCATGGAGACTCTTGGTTCCCCACCCCTGCCATGGAGACTCTTGGTTCCCCACCCCTGCCATGGAGACTCTTGGTTCATAAAACAGTTGGTGTCTCACTCATAACAGTAATCTCTTTCTGAATGTTATGTATCAATTAACGCTCAAGTATACAGAGTGTGTATACTTCACTGCCAAATAAGCAAATTACATAAACATGATGAATATACATTTGTCAACTTCTCTGTAAAAAAAAAGTCAGACTCCTATGACAGTTGGTGCTATATACAGTATGACAGTTGGTGCTATATACAGTATGACAGTTGGTGCTATATACAGTATGACAGTTGGTGCTATATACAGTATGACAGTTGGTGCTATATACAGTATGACAGTTGGTGCTATATACAGTATGACAGTTGGTGCTATATACAGTATGACAGTTGGTGCTATATACAGTATGACAGTTGGTGCTATATACAGTATGACAGTTGGTGCTATATACAGTATGACAGTTGGTGCTATATACAGTATGACAGTTGGTGCTATATACAGTATGACAGTTGGTGCTATATACAGTATGACAGTTGGTGCTATATACAGTATGACAGTTGGTGCTATATACAGTATGACAGTTGGTGCTATATACAGTATGACAGTTGGTGCTATATACAGTATGACAGTTGGTGCTATATACAGTATGACAGTTGGTGCTATATACAGTATGACAGTTGGTGCTATATACAGTATGACAGTTGGTGCTATATACAGTATGACAGTTGGTGCTATATACAGTATGCTTCATACTAATGTCCCAACTTTTAGTGATAAATTAAAAACACTAATAACAAACAAACAAATGAACAAGCACCACCTACTACTAACTGGAGACTTCATCTGGTTGTCACACACAAAATATGGGGCCCCTCGCCCAGAGTAATAAGTGTGAGTGTGCTTCGCATTGCTCCCACGCTAATACAACTCAACCACTAGTGTGCTTCGCATTGCTCCCACGCTAATACAACTCAACCACTAGTGTGCTTCGCATTGCTCCCACGCTAATACAACTCAACCACTAGTGTGCTTCGCATTGCTCCCACGCTAATACAACTCAACCACTAGTAAGCACTAATTCTATCCTATTAAATAACCTGCCTTCACGAATTTACATAAAATCCCAAATAAAAATTTAAAAAAATTATAAAGCTGTCGTAAATATTCACAATGACTCCAGCATAGGTTTTTATTTACATGTAAATTACATCTACATATGCTAAATATTCTAAAACAAAATATGTCTAATATGTCAACTACTTACCTGACATTCTGAAAGTTATCCTAATTACCTTATGGCTAAATTAATTTTATTTTAATCACTTATTTACTCACAAGTGTGTATTTATTTTCACAAAACAAATACTAGTCAAAACACGGGTCTTTTTCCTTGACAAGCCTTGTACAGTCTTTTCTTAAAGACCTGGAAATTTTCTGCATTAGGGTAATTTAGAATAAACAAAATATATAAACCTTTCCTGGTGTTCTTAGGACACGATAACCCAAAAATTTACAAATACAGCATATAAAAAATCAGAACGGGATTCAGTAGTAGAAGCAACAAGGCAGGTCCCACCTAATGAATGTAGCGACAGATAGGGAAGGAAGTGATTTCTGGTATAGCTAACATACATATACCTATTATTGTGATCTGATCATCTCTTTAATGTTATTGTAAATAACTCGGTTTACCTTATTCCCAGTTTATCTCGTTTTATTGTTGCTATTTTCACACAGTTGAGTTACTTTGCTGTTTTAACTTTTAAGGTTTAAATAAAACATTAATAATAATAATATAATAATAATATTTTTATTTGGACATGATACAAAGAATTACATTTGGTAATTGAGATTACATGAGGTGTACATGCCAAAAGCCCCTAGTATGCAGGGCATTTTGGGCAGACTTAAAATTAACTTAAAACTAAATTGTAAGAATTTTTGTAGATAGTATACAATGAGTAAAGGTGAGTATTTAAGCTATGAAATTTGAACATAGTTTAGACATGACATTTTTTAAACAGTTTTGTACTTTTGTCATCATTATAAAATTAATTAAATCAGATTAAACAAATTAAAGCAATAATAATAATAAAACAATAAAAAGTTATGGTTGATAATTTATAAAATAAGTAAAGTTGCATATCTAAGTTATAAAGTTTGAATATAAGTTGAACATATCAATTAATTGTAGCAATTTATTGTAGCAATGCAACTAATTGAGTGAGATAACAATTTAAAACAATTAATTGCATTGCAGTTAGTTTACGTGGTCATTATAATGTAAGTGTTGTGGGAATAATTAGCTAAGTATGTATTATTCATAACAGGTTTTACATTCATTCATTCGTTCATTCATACATTACATTGAATTGATTAGTCAGGTTTTACGTTAAGTGATTATTCTACTTTGCTGGGAATGTTTGATATGGAGCAATTAACTTTGGGTGAGAAGGTGGTTTTTTAGCATCGTTTTGAATTGGGGTACAGGTAGGGTTTTTTTGGCAATGATAGGTAATGAATTCCAAATTTTCGTGCCTTTTATATGCATTGAGTTTTTACATAGTGTTAGGTGGACACGGGGAACATCGAGGAGTGATCTGTGTCTAGTGTTATGGTCACTTTGTCTGACATTTTTGGGTTATCCTGGGTAATCTACATATATGCTGCTATGTATGGTAATTTATGTAACTGTATTTATGTGTACCTGTACCTGAATAAACTTACTTAACTTTTCTGTGACTAGTTAATAGTCCGAGTCTGAGCGAAACGTCGTCACAAGTTTCTCCTATATGGCGGGTTAATTGTGTATTGTTCCAGTCACCGTATTGTGCCTTTTTCTTCTTCAAAATACAACTCAATCTGAAATCGATTCAGCGCATTCGCTGCCTCTGTAAATTATTAAAAAGTATCTTGTATAATGAAATTTATCTATTATACAGCTATGACATCTCAGTGGGGGTCTAAGGTCAGTACTTTAAGAATTTCTTAAATTCAATAATTGATTTCAATTACTGAATTTATCTAAGAAATTCTTAAAATTCTACTATTAAGGAAGAATCGAAAGTTAGCTGTCTCTCCTCTGAGTCATGAACTGGTTGGTGGTAATATTTAAAGAATATATATTAAAAAAGACCTGTGCTGAAGTATATATACGCGTTACTTCCCATGTATCGACGAACTAATGAAAATATTTTTTAATGCTTATCATGTATGCCGTCCCAGTTGTTTTTAAGATATAAAATTCCAAAAAAATGTGAAATAATTTCTAAGATTTTTATCAGACACTGGTTCATTTTCACAACCTCATTTTGACTTTTTTTTTATGTAGATCAGCCTTCCGTAACTATGGACTTCAGTAAATGCAAACATGTGCCTTATAATCAAAAGCTAAAATCAATAACAGATTTGTCAAAAAATGGAAGTTAATGTAGCACAGAGTCGAACCTAAACTCAAATACATTACAATATTTTGCATTTTCTTCTGGCAAGAAGCGTCCCGAATTATGTATATGTATGAGGAACATGTATAAATGAGGATGAAAGCAGTGCTGTCTTCTGTCATGTATAATTGAGGATGAAAGCTGTGCTGTCTTCTGTCATGTATAATTTAGGATGAAAGCTGTGTTGTCTTCTGTCATGTATAATTGAGGATGAAAGCTGTGCTGTCTTCTGTCATGTATAATTGAGGATGAAAGCTGTGCTGTCTTCTGTCATGTATAAGTGAGGATGAGAGCAGTGCTGTCTTCTGTTATGTATAATTGAGGATGAAAGCTGTGCTGTCTTCTGTTATGTATAATTGAGGATGAAAGCTGTGCTGTCTTCTGTTATGTATAATTGAGGATGAGAGCAGTGCTGTCTTCTGTCATGTATAAGTGAGGATGAAAGCTGTGCTGTCTTCTGTCATGTATAATTGAGGATGAAAGCTGTGCTGTCTTCTGTTATGTATAATTGAGGATGAGAGCAGTGCTGTCTTCTGTTATGTATAAGTGATGATGAAAGCTGTGCTGTCTTCTGTCATGTATAAGTGAGGATGAAAGCAGTGCTGTCTTCTGTTATGTATAATTGAGGATGAAAGCTGTGCTGTCTTCTGTTATGTATAATTGAGGATGAAAGCTGTGCTGTCTTCTGTTATGTATAATTGAGGATGAAAGCTGTGCTGTCTTCTGTCATGTATAAGTGAGGATGAGAGCAGTGCTGTCTTCTGTTATGTATAAGTGAGGATGAAAGATGTGCTGTCTTCTGTCATGTATAATTTAGGATGAAAGCTGTGTTGTCTTCTGTTATGTATAAGTGAGGATGAAAGCAGTGCTGTCTTCTGTCATGTATAATTTAGGATGAAAGCTGTGTTGTCTTCTGTTATGTATAAGTGAGGATGAAAGCAGTGCTGTCTTCTGTTATGTATAATTGAGGATGAAAGCTGTGCTGTCTTCTGTTATGTATAAGTGAGGATGAAAGCTGTGCTGTCTTCTGTTATGTATAATTGAGGATGAGAGCAGTGCTGTCTTCTGTCATGTATAAGTGAGGATGAAAGCTGTGCTGTCTTCTGTCATGCATAAGTGAGGATGAGAGCAGTGCTGTCTTCTGTTATGTATAAGTGAGGATGAAAGATGTGCTGTCTTCTGTCATGTATAATTTAGGATGAAAGCTGTGTTGCCTTCTGTCATGTATAAGTGATGATGAAAGCTGTGCTGTCTTCTGTTATGTATAATTGAGGATGAAAGCTGTGCTGTCTTCTGTTATGTATAATTGAGGATGAAAGCTGTGCTGTCTTCTGTTATGTATAATTGAGGATGAAAGCTGTGCTGTCTTCTGTCATGTATAATTGAGGATGAAAGCTGTGCTGTCTTCTGTCATGTATAAGTGAGGATGAAAGCAGTGCTGTCTTCTGTCATGTATAATTGAGGATGAAAGCTGTGCTGTCTTCTGTCAGTATTGATCTACAACAACACAGAAGATAAATAAAAACTGACGTTAAAATCTAATAATTTCATAATTGAGCAAATAGTTGAGTCTTGTCATTTCGTTTCATTTCTAAACTTTTATTTGTCTATAAATTAGACACATATGCAACACTTGGGTATCTTTATTGAGGAAACGTTTCGCCACACAGTGGCTTCATCAGTCCAATACAAAGTAGAAAGGTGTAAGGAGAGGAGGAGTTTGAGGTTATCAGTCCCTCGGCCTGGAGTCGATGTGTTCAGTCCATCAATCTTGTTAGAAGTGCAGCACAAGGCCGTAGAGGTGGCTTATATGCTGTAATCAGGTGAGATGAAGCAGGAGGAGGCGGGGTCATAGTAGTACCATCCACTATTCTAAGTAGGTCTTCGCCCAAGGTTGGACAAGTGTAGAGAAGATTCGTTTGTATCAAGATCCAGCTGTTGCTGTGTCATACAGGATGTAGATGAAGTTCAGAGAACTGCTCGAATTATAAATTGAGCATCGACTCAGGCCGGATGATAACCTCAAGCTGCTCTTCTCCTTACACTCTTTCTTCTTCTGTATTGGATGAAGATAGCCACGTGTGGCGAAATGTTTCTCTCAGTAAGATCCCAAGTGTTGCAATGTGTCTAATTTATAACTTGTCAAGTTCTTTTGAACCATTCATTTTATTTGTCTGGTTGAAAACTGAACTTGAGTGAAGTAACTAGTACTCAAGTTAGTGGAGGTTTCCCCAAGATAACTAGGAGTTGTTTTCTTCTTGCAATGTTTGGAGAAACGAAGATTAAACTTTAAAAACGAAATGTAGACATTGGCAATGAGAAAGATAAAAAGTTTTTTTTTAAGACTAAAAAAAATTAATGTGAAAGACGAAATACGAAAGATCAATGACGAGGAAAATCATCAGAATTGGAGGAGAAAATCTGTAATGAAAACAATACAAGGGAAGAGCAAATAATAGGAGATCCCACTGTGCATCGAGGCTGTTTGCTGAGAAAGACAGCCTACAGTCTACCTACCCATAATTCTGTTTAGATAGTTGAAATTAGATAGTACAACAGAAGTGAACTTAAATTCGTTCTTCTTCTTACTTCTCAACATCCAGTTAAATAATAGAGGAAGCAAAAAAAACTTAAGCTGATTACTGAAAAATAGTCTCAAACAAGATTTCAAAACGAGGTTTAAAATAATATGGATAAAAATACTGGCAAGTGGAAAGCAACAAATATTGTGGTTAAAAAAAACCTCTTAGAGATACATGTCTGTCTCAGTAAACACTATTGTTAAAGCTCCAGAGAAAGCAGTTATATAAATGTGGGTAAAACACATACAGTAGGTGTAAAAATCAGAAATGGGGTCCATGAGAAGGTAGTGTGTTCTGCAACCACACAGTCTCCTCTCACTAATAACCTCCCTACCCACACATATCCTAACATGCACCCTCACACACTTTCAAACTTACACGCAGCCACTTCTAACTTAGGCCCCTCTCCTGGTTTTAGTTTAATACAACGAGCTCAGTGGCTTTAAATATAAAGAATTTTACCAATTATATGCAACCATTTACTGCATTTTTTTTACTTCAGGTTCCGTTCATTAAAAGAGCCAGCCAAGTTGGCTAAGACGTGGGCTACGAGTCCCATCTTCGGCATCAACATGGCCATCGATGTGACAGGACCTGTGGCAGTGGGAGACAAAGTCCTGGTCGCCAGAACCTCAAAAAATCCGGAGTTAACAGTCTTCTAGAGCTGGCCAGTCATCGACCATCCTGTTATTGAGTCTTCTAAAACTGCTGTAACCAGAACCACACTCAACTCACCATTAACAGTGTTTTAATGTTAATTCAAAATGAATGTAACAGTTTTCTTAAACTAAATAAATTGCCTTCTAACTCCTCAAAGCTCCGGTAAAGTAAAAAGGTCTGAAAACAATCTTTGGCATCATTCTCTATATAACTTTTTTTTTCTACTATTGATTTTATAGTTTTACTATAGTTTTTATTTACTATCCTGTTTAGCAGTAGCAAAAAGGTCTTCTCTCTAAATATGTTTGATAGTTTTTCCTGTGTGTGTGTGTGTGTGTGTGTGTGTGTGTGTGTGTGTGTACTCACCTATTTGTACTCACCTATTTGTGGTTGTAGGGATCGAGTCATAGCTCCTGGCCCCGCCTCTTCACTGATCGCTACTAGGTCCTCTCCCTGCTCCATGAGCTTTATCAAACCTCGTCTTAAAACTATGTATGGATCCTGCCTCCACTACTTCACTTGCCAGACTGTTCCACTTCCTGACAACTCTATGACTAAAGAAATACTTCCTAACATCCTTTTAACTCATCTGAGTCTTCAACTTAAAATTGTGACCCCTTGTTTCTGTGTCCCATCTGTCTTTGTCCACCTTGTCAATTCCCCGCAGTATTTTGTTTGTCGTTATCATGTCTTCCTTAATCCTCTATTGTCGTCGGGCCGATTTTCCTTAACCTTTCTTCGTAGGACATTCCCCTTAGCTCTGGAACTAATCTTGTTGCAAACCTTAGCACTTTCTCTAATTTCTTGACGTGCTTGACCAGGTGTGGGTTCCAAGCTGGTGCTGCATACTCCATTGTGGTCCTGACGTACACAGTGTACAGAGTCTTGAACGATTCCTTATTGAGGTATCGGAACGCTATTCTCAGGTTTGCTAGGCGCCCATATGCTGCAGCAGTTATCTGGTAGATGTGCACCTCAGATGTGCTCAGTATTATACTCACCCCAAGATCCTTTTCCTTGAGTGAGGTTTGCAGTCTTTGGCCACCTATCCTATATTCTGTCTGCGGGCGTCTTTGCCCTTCACCGATCTTCATGACTTTGCATTTCGCGGGGTTAAATTCGAGTAGCCAGTTGCTGGACCAGGCTTCCAGCCTGTCCAGGTATCTTTGAAGTCCTGCTTGTTCCTCATCCGATTTAATTCTCTTCATTAACTTTGCATCATCTGCAAACAGGGACACTTCTGAGTCTCCCTTCCGTCATGTCATTCACGTATACCAAAAATAGCACTGGTCCTAGGACTGACCCCTGTGGAACCCCGCTCATCACAGGCGCCCACTCTGACACCTCGTCACATACCATGACTCGTTGTTGCCTCCTTGTCAGGTATTTTCTGATCCATTGCAGAGCCCTTCCTGTTATGCGTGCCTGATCCTCTACCTTTTGCATTAATCTCTTGTGAGGAACTGTGTCGAAGGCCTTCTTGCAGTCCAAGAAAATGCAGTCAACCCACCCCTCTCTCTTGTGTCTTACTTCCTTTAACTTGTCATAAAAGTTTAGTAGGTTTGTGACACTTTCCATTCCAGGTGCTCCACCACTCTCCTCTTATAATCTTCTCCATGACTTTGCATACTATACACGTTAGTGACACTGGTCTGTAGTTCAGTGCCTCGTGTCTTTCTCCTTTCTTATGAATGGGGACTATATTTGCCGTCTTCCATATATCAGGCGGTTGCCCAGTTTCAATGGATGTGTTGAAAATTTTTGTTAGTGTCACACACAGCGTCTCTGCTTCCTTTCTAAGGACCCACAGAGAGATGTTGTCTGGTCCCACCACCTTTGAGGTATCAAAGGCGGTGGGACCGGAGAACAAGGTCACTTAGCTTTTTCACCTCCTTGGTTGTGTGTATTTCATCCAGCACTTGTTGGTGTATTCCTTGTTGGTGTACCCCCCTATTCTGACTTCCCGGAGTCCTTTCAGTCTCCACTGTAAATAGCTCCTTAAATCTCATTTTGAGCTCCTCACATATTTCTTTGTTGTTTCTTGTGAGCTCCCCACCTTCCTTCCTCAGCCTGATTACCTGGTCCTTGACTGTTGTCTTCCTCCTGATGTGGCTATACAACAGCTTCGTGTCAGACTTGACTTTCGATGCTATATCATTTTTGTACTGTCGCTGGGCCTCCCTCCTTTTCTGTACATACTCATTTCTGGCTCTTCGACTAATCTCTATTTTTCTGGGCCCTTTGTCTTCTGTACTTTTTCCATTCTCTAGCGCACTAAGTTTTTGTTTCCCTACATCTCTGGGTAAACCAAGGGCTCGTTCTGGTTTTCCCATTATTTCTATTGCCCTTGGGAACAAACCTTTCCTCTGCCTCCTTGCCTTTTGTTGTCACATAGTCCATCATTTTGTTTACTGATTTTCCTACCAATTCTCTTTCCCACTGAACCTCTTGCAGGAAGTTCCTCATGCCTGTGTAGTCCCCCTTTTTGTAGTTTGGCTTTTCCCATCCTACTCCTGTTACCCTCTCCACTTGTAACTCTACTATGTATTCAAAGCTCAAAACCACGTGATCACTAGCTCCGAGAGACCTTTCATATGTGATGTCCTCAATGTCCGAACTACTCAGGGTGAATATGAGGTCCAGTCTTGCTGGTTCATCCTCACCTCTCTCTGGTAGTGTCCCTAACATGTTGATGCATAAGGTTTTCCAGTACCACATCCATCATCTTGGCTCTCCATGTTTCGGGACCCCCATGTGACTCCAGGTTTTCCCAATTAATCTCCTTGTGATTGAAATCACCCATTACTAGTAACTTTGCTCTACCTGTGTGGGCTCTTCTGGCCACCTTAGCTAGTGTGTCCACCATTGCTCTGGCACAGGCACATTTCCTGAGGCGCACATCAACCAAATAACTGCTGCAGCATGTGGACGCTTAGCTAACCTAAGAATAGCATTCCGACATCTCAATAAGGAATCGTTCAGAACTCTATACAATGTGTACGTCAGGTACACATTGTATAGAGCTTCGACGGCCATGTATATGCTTACATCAGGTGTGACGTGTGTGTGTGTATATATATATGTCGTGCCGAATAGGTAAAACTTGCGATTTTGGTCCCATAGTAGAATATGCAGCACCAGTTTAGAATCCACATCTGGCCAAGCACATCAGGAAATTAGGGAAAGTGCAAAGATTTGCAACGAGACTAGGACAGGAGCTAAGGGGCATGTCCTACGAGGAGAGGTTAAGGGAAATCAACCTGACAACACTAGAGGACAGGAGGGATAGGGGGGACATGATAATGACATACAAATGCTGAGAGGAATCGACAAGGCGGACAATTGGAAATTGAAGACTCAGATGAGTCACAGGGATGTTAGGAAGTATTTCTTCAGTCATAGAGTTGTCAGAAAGTGAAATAGTCTGGAAAGTGATGTAGTGGAGGCAGGATCCATACATAGTTTTAAGAAGAGGTATGATAAAGCTCACGGATCAGGGAGAGAGTGACCTAGTAGTGACCAGTGAAGAGGAGGGGCCAGGAGCTATGATTCGACCCCTGCAATCACAATTAGGTGAGTACAGTGTACCGGTTTTTTAAAGCTGATTTTCAATTTATACAGAGCTCATTTTTACTCTATTATAAGCTGTAGTAATTGTTAGTTCTGAAATGATTGTTAAAATCATTATCTTAGGTTGGTTTTATAATTATTTTGTTCATAACTTTAATAATAACCCGCACTTAGAGGAAATCTTATAAAGACGTTTGGGTCCAACTTGCACTGTTGACAAATTACACTGAAGCGAGGAGGAAAATAGACCAGAATACATACGAGAGGGGCAGTGGAATGAAGTAAGTGGTATTAGTACTGGAAGTATTGACCGTAGTAGTGTTGGTGGAGGTCATAGAATAGCAGGAGTATTAGCAGTAGTAAAGGTAACAGCACTGAAAATAGTAATGATATAATGTTCCAGCCATTGTATCATTCTTTCCAGTTTCTTTGATTTTTTCTTTCATTACACTTGTTGCTTCCAGATGTTGTAAGAACCAACTTCACTTTTTACGTGACTATCTTGCTGAAGATGTTTTGCCCCCTCCCTCCCAGTTCCTCAAATTCAGCACCTTGGGCACTCCATTTCCTGATGATGCCCGCTTCTTGCTTCAACACCTCATGCTTTCTACTAAGTCTCAAGTTCATGATGCCTTCTTCACCCTCCATCAACATCAACGTGCTCTCTTCTTCACCCTCCATCAACATGAACGTGCTCTCTTCACCCTCCATCAACATGAACGTGCTCTCTTCACCCTCCATCAACATCAACGTGCTCTCTTCTTCACCCTCCATCAACATCAACGTGCTCTCTTCTCTCTCCCACACGATCTCTGTAACCTTCTCACAATCATTACTCTCGACATTGCTCGCTTTAATTCGGAAATCCACTTTAATAAACTACACAACAAACTTCATCGTTTCATCTCCAACAGCCCTTGGTCCAAAATCTCCCTCGCTGACTGTTACTAATTTGTCTTCCGTCACACTCTCCCAACATCAGCTTCAACTTCTCAGTTTTGGTCTTTTCGTTGTCATTTCATCTACTCGCTCTGTTACTGACCAATTAACTCCTTTGATTCCTCTTGCTTTTTGGCTGGGTAAAACTCTCGCTCATTTTCTCGGCTCTTTTTCTCCTGCCCACCACCGACACTCTCAAACGTGTTAAACTACATTCGACCTGCAAGATGCTAAGTCCCTCTTCAATAATTTCTCTTGATGATGATCTCGGTTTTCTCAAAATAAAGGTCAGTAAAGGGCTACTTTGTCTCCTTTTACATACTGATGTCTTTCTTGATCATATTCTCTCTTGTGTGAACTCCAACTCTTTTTTCTTTTGAAGGTAAATTTTATTCCCAAACTTTTGTTGTTGCTTTGGGTTCTACTTTATTCCCTGTTCTTGCTAATCTTCATATGAAGTATTTCAAAGCTCTTCTACTTCCTGCTGGTGGGAAACGCCTTTCTCTTTGGCTTCGTTATGTAGGCGATATCTTTGCTCTTTGGTCGCATGACTCTAGTCTCTTCCAACCTTTTCCCGATGCATTGAACAATCTTGCTCCTTCAGTCATGTTTAAAGCTGAAAGAGAATCTAACGCTTTTCTTCCTTTCCTTGATGTGCATGTCCATCGCTCGGCGACAGGACTTTCGTTTTATCGTTTATCGCAAGCCAATGCACAGTGGCATGTTCATTCACTGCTTTTTCTTACCATGTTATCTCTGTCAAGAAAAGTGTTCTTGTTTCTCCCTTTCTTCGTGGCCTCCGCTCCTGTGATATTCAATATCTCAAATCTTTGTAGCTTGTTCTGTGACCTTGTCTATCCTCCCATTTCATAAACTCTGCCTACTCCATTTTCTTGTGAAATCTCCTTGTCTTTACCTTCCCTATATTTCCTTTGTCTTTTATTTTTCGCCGAACTAATATCCTTTGTAGTAATCTAGTTCAGGTCTCTCCTGCCATTGATGCTTTCAGTGTCTGCTAAATTTCCTGCTCTTTTTGTCCTCCCAATAGTTTGTTTAAGCTGCCCACTCTCTTACTGACAGACATAAAGAGCACAAAAGAAGTGTTGGACTTACCGACACTAACAGTGTTTTTTCTGTCACGTTGGAGATCACAGTCATCCTATTAACTGACACTTTGCCAAAACTGTCTTCCCTTCATTTAGCCTTTACAGATGCCATCTTGTAGAAGCACCTCTTATTTACAACATTCCTAATATGAATCTTAGTCATGGCTTTGTCTTTGTAGATGCCTTCCTTTCTCATGACATTGTTAAATGCTCTTAACTTCAGAACACTGGTGACTTTACTTGATTTTTATCTCCTCCTCTCCTTACCTCTTCGCCTTTCCTATATTTTTATTGTTTTTCCTGTTTTCTGGTTTGATGGGTTCTGTCCTAAGTTTTTTTTTGGTCTCAGTTGGGTTTTTGTCCTGGCCAATAGCTCTCCTACTACCACTACTATTACTGATATATCTTCTTTACTACGACACTCTGCCATTATTTGTCCTTAGGTTTTCACTACTACTATTTCTGTTAATTTCTTACTCCTCTACCACTGCTACACTACTACTACTTATACCGCTATTTACTACTTCCACTGCTACTACTACTGCTACTACTAATACTACTATTACTATTACTACTGCTTTACAACTACTATTACTATTACAACTGCTTTACTACAACTACTATCACTATTACTACTACTACTGCTTCTACTGCTACCACCACCACTAATACTACTGCTACTACTACTACTACTGCTCCCTGGTTTCTCCTTGTATTCTTTCTTCGGTCTTTACCTTTTTTCCTCGCTTTGTTGTGACCGCTAAAACTAGATCTTTCACTACCACTTCATTCTTTTACCACTACCACTACTACTACTAATATTACTACTGCTACCACCACTGCTGCTACCTTTACTACTACTGGTATCCCATGTGTTTCACCACCACCACTACCTCTACTTCCACTACCATACCTCTCTGTTCTCCCCCTCCCCACCTCTCCTATATATTTCGGCTTTCCCTTCTTGCTTCAGTGTGACTTATCAGGGGTACAAATCGTCATAGGTTTTAGTTTCGTAAGTGCCGGTTATTGGTATAGTGTTGCAGCCACGGTATAGTGTTGCAGCCACGGTATAGTGACTAAAAGTCTTCATAACATTAATATTCTGTATTGTCATTAAAGTAAAGAAAAGAAAAGATTTTTATTTTTCCGCTCCATAATGTCTACTTATCTCTTCCTTTATCCTCTGTTGTGCGGCCAGCAGAAACAGCCTGGTTGATCAGACCCTGATCCACCGCGAAGCCTGGTCATGGACCGGACCGAGGGGGCGTTGACCCCAAAAACCCCTCCAGGTATACCCTAGGTATCAATGATTTCATAGTTCCTCAAGGAGTGTGGTGCCTTGATGCTAGTAATGGGCTCTAAAGCCAAGGAATTGGAGCTGCCATCAAAACTGACTACCACTCCTACATACATCCAGAAACTGACTGTAATTCCATCACTGCGGGTATCAGAATTACTGGAGGTTGCTGGATACGAGATGTTTGTGACGTGCTGTTGTTGGGAATCCTGGCTTCAATTTCTTCATAACATTCATCAAAATGAAACTGGTCAAGTTCTTCAGTCCTTGTTACATCATCTTGACTTTCTTTATTAGAGTCGATGATACTTTATGCTGCTAACAAACCAGCTACATTCTCTGGGTTCTTGACCTGTTAAATTCTCTCCTGAGATTCAGTTCATTCTCAATATTATCAATCTTTGGTTTACATGACTCATCAGTTGTATTGACACTGAAGAAGTTATTCCTATGTCAGGGATCAGGAAATGTACTGAGTATCGTTATGTAGTCAGTTGAGTAACTCTCAAACCTAGTTAACATCGACGCTTTGAGAGCTGATTCTTCTTGATTCACCGGTACTCTCCCGGCCGCCCGGGTCTTTTCCAGATGGTGATCCGCCCTTGGATCCCTGTCCTGGGAGTGTCCGGGACCTAGTATGTCTGCCATGGGAGGTGGTACAAGTACCTCATCTTCTGGGACCAGCTGTCCCCAGGCCTAGCCCCATTCCCCGCTCTCACGGGACTCGTAGGGAGAAGCTAGCCACCTTCCCCGCCCCAGGGGGGCTCATGGGGAATGGTAATGAGAGCTGATAGTGTGTCACCTAAGCCTGAAAATCTTGGATCATTCATTGCAATATTGTAATTTTTTTCACATTTGTGGATAAGCACATTCTGAAAAAGCTTGTGCTTTGGTAGTCAATTTATCCTCTACCTCTAGTTTACTGTATGCTAGAGAAGAGTGACTGATGTGCCTCACTATGATGTCTTTTATTACTCTATACTCTAGAATACAATCATGAACAACCAGTTGAAGTGTAGGTAGAAAGTATAGCCAACTGTAGCATCCTGTACCTTGAATTCCTTTGACAACATTGGCACCATTATCTCATGTTATCAAATCAATTTTGGAAACTGGTGTGTTGAACTCATACATTGCTTCTTAGAACATGAGAACTGAACAATCTCGGTGATGTGCACTGCTATGTGGGGATCCAGGAAATTACGTCACTCTAAGATCAATAGTTTTCTGAATGAAGTCTTTGCGGAGTCACATGTAATGGCATGTACTTTACTTATTTATATGTACCTACTAATAATGTGCCAAAGTATCGGTATCGGAGGGTATCGACCATTTTTATTGTATCAATTAAAAAACAGGCAGTACCAGCCAATTCTTTTTTAAATATTATTATTACATGTGTGTTTAGAAATATCAACATAAACACTATACCTCGCGATTATGAGAGTTTATACATACATGCACACGCGCGCGCGCGATCTTTCCGTCTAGATATCAGATCTTTAGAAAAGACAATGGGAACAGAGGGCGAGGAGGAGTTGCACTGCTCATCAAAATCCAATGGAGTTTTGAGGAGATGGGAGGACTAGTCACGGGAGTAGCGGATGACTACATAGTAGGAACACTTCAAACTGGGGATCCAAAAGTGATGATAACAGTGATGTACAACCCACCACCGAACAGCCGCAGGCCAAGACAAGAATACAGTGAGAGCAACAGAGTGATGGTGGACACACTAGCCGAAACTGCCAGAAGTGCCCACATGAGCCGGGCAAAGTTACTCACCATGGGGGATATCAACCATAAGAATATTGCTAGGGAAAATCTGGAGCCACATGGGTGGACCAGAGACGTGGAGAGCCAAGATGCTGGAGGCATGGATGGACGAGGATGGACCTCGTTTTCACCTTGAACAGTTCAGACAGAGGGAATATCACACACAAAAGGCCCAATAGGCATTAGCGATCACTTGATCTTGAGTTTCAATGGAGAGTGAAGCAGTATGAGAAGGACGGGAGAAGCCAAATTTTCAAAAAGGGGACTACACAAGTATGAGGTAATTCCTGCATGAGGTGCAGTGGGTAAGTGAGTTAGAGGGAAAGACAGTAAATGACATAGCATCAAAAGCCAAATCTGACACAAAGTTGTTACACAGCTACATCAGGAGGAAAACAACAGTCAAGGACCAGGTAATCAGGCTGAGGAAGGAATGAGGGGGGCTCACAGGAACGACTAGGAAGTATGTGAGGAGCTCAGCTCGCAATTCACATGGAGACAGTCTTTCAGCAAACCGAGGTGGTAGGGTGCACCAGCAAATGCTAAAGACACTGCACACAACCGAGGAGAAGGTGAAGACACTGCTAGGGGAACTAGATACCTCGAAGGCGATGGGCCCAGATAATATCTCTCATTGGCTCCTGAGAGAGGGAGCAGATGCACTGTGTGTGCCACTAATAACAATCTTCAATAAATCTATCGAAACAAGGCAACTGCCTGAGGTGTGGAAGACAGCAAATGTAGTCCCGATTTTTAAGAAAGGAGACAGGCAGGCTGCACTAAATTACAGACCAGTGTCACTGACATGTATAGTATGTAAAGTTATGGAGAAGATTATCAGAAGAGTGGTGGAACACCTAGAAAGGAACGGGTTCATACATGATAGCCAGCACAGGGAAAGGAAATACCGCTTCACAAACCAATTGGAGTTCTATGACAGGGTAACAAAAATAAAACAGGAGAGAAGGGGGAAGGATGGGTAGATTGCATCTTCTTAGACAATAAGAAGACTTTCCACACAGTACCACACAAGAGACTAGTTGAAAAGATAGAAATAGGAAGAAAAGTACTGCAATGGCTCAGGGAATACCTGACAGGAAGGAAACAACGTGTGTCGGTAAGAGACGAGGTTTCAGAGTGGGTGCATGTGTCGAGTGGGGGTCCACAAGGGTTAGTCCCAGGTCCGGTGCTGTTTCTTGTATATGTATACCTGGGAGGGTGTTTCGGGGGGTCAACGCCCCCGTGGCCCGACCTGTGACCTGGTCTCGTGAATGACATGACAGAAGGGATAGCTTCAGAGGTGTCCCTGTTCGCAGACGATGTGAATCTATTGAGTAGAATACAAGTGGATGAGGATACGATAAGCCTACAAGAGAATTTGCACACTCTGCAAGCTTGGTCCGACCAATGGCTCCTAGAGTTTAACCTATCAAGTGCAAAGTTATGAAGCTTGGGTAAGAACAAAGAAGACCACAGACGGAGTACAGCCTAAGAGGTCAAAGGCTGCAAAACTCACTTAAGGAAAAGGATCTATGGGCGCTTGGCGAACATGAGAATAGTGCTGCAACATCTAAGCAAGGAGATATTCACGACACTGTACACCGTATACGTCAGGCCCATATTAAAGTATTCAGCATCAGTATGGAACCCACACCTGATCAAACACGTCAAGAAATTAGAGACAGTGCAAAGGTTTGCAACAAGACTAGTCCCGGAGCTGAGGGGGTATGTACTACGAGGAGAGGTTAAGGGAACTCAACCTGACGACACTGGAAGACAGGAGGGATAGGGGGAATGGGGTAACATTAGAAATGGATGTAAACAGTTTCATTTGAAAGGAAGGAAAGGAAGGGAGAGTAACACCATTTCCTTGGATCAAGTGCCCTTCACTGGCGCCGAGACATGTAACTGGACGTGTTCTAGTACTACAGCTTGGTGAGAGTGCGCCGGACAATGTAATTACTGGGAAGGTAATTTATGAAGCAATATTTCTGATACAATGGTTGTATAATGCCGTCAGGAAGAGTTTGTCTTAAGCTCAATGATAGAGTAGAGTGCTTTGCCACCTGTACCTGGAGAGGAATTTCCTTGTGTAATCAATAGAGCTCAATCCATGGATAAGGACCCAGCTTCTCTAGTTTATATAGCTTCAATATTTCATTTACTAAAATATAACAGTGGCCTCAGTGATCCCCCATACTGCAGATAACAAAAATAGCTAAATACAATAACTTAAGCAGACCAGGAAAATGTGATAAAATTTGTGATAGGACAGAAATAGTAACTCATCTCTGAGCATTTTTTCAAGTCGGAGAAGAGCAGCTAAGTTTCCTTATACCTCACTGCTAGTGAGATTGTGTTGCTAGCATCAAGTGAGGCTGGTCTCGTTACTCAAAACTTCTTAAATTGGTTTTTCTTGTCCCATGGTAAGTGTTAAAGTCACTTCTTAAATTTAAGATTAAGACATGTGCAACAGTTGCGTATCTTTATTGATGCAACGTTTCGCCTACACAGTAGACTTCTTCAGTCAAATACAGAGGCAGCAAGTGGTGTAGTGAAATAAAGATGAGGTAATCAGTCCATCAACCTTGGAGAAAAAGTATTTGACGTGATCAGTCCCTCAGCCTGGAGAAGAGTTCAGCTTCATGATCTGGAACGATATGAAGCTGAAACATGAGAACGCAGTCTTAAATACTGTCGAGGGTGAGGTGGAAGATCTCGAAGACGCTGTAGTGGACGAGATCCACTAGTGAAAGTAAGAAGGCAGTTCCATCTGTAATCCAACCCTTCTCAGTCATAACTAGTAGATACGCGATGAAGAATGGAAGATGCCCTGTGTACCAAGATACCCTTGTGCTGCAGTGTCTGACATTTATGTTGAAAATGGTATAAAATACCAACAAATTGAAGACTAAAACACATGTGCAACAGTTGGGTATCTTCATTGATGAAACGTTTTGCCTACTGGGCAGCCATTGATACCTTCTGCCTTGCCTCAGAGAATTTCCCCTCCTATATATTGCTGTCTTGCAACATTGCATAGCTCCTGACGATGCAAGAGAGTGCCAAAGATCTAAAACTAAAGATTTCCATCCCTATGTGGCCACGTAACCTATAACATGAGGGGATGAATTCTTCTTGACAGTGTGGTAGAGTTGGCCGAGACTGAGTGAAGGGTCCTTGAAAGAACCGTCTTTCTGCACAGTAACTGTCTAGTGCATATTACTAGAGTTGTGCCTCAGTGGTTCCAGGCACAGAACGATATCAGCCTTCTTCCATGGCCCAGTATGGGTTGTGACATGAATGTGATCAAAAATATAGAAGTAAACATCGTGAACCATGCAAGGGAGGAGGAAGTACAACTGGTTTATTATCAAGGAGCATCAAAACCCGCAGGACTTCCAGTGATCGTCGCTACTGAAGGTGAACGAACCAGGCACTAATTACTGTTATTAAACATATATTGCTCTATAAATGATGTATTCATGTACTTAGTGTTATATTAATTTTCCTATTAAAATAAAATAGTGTGATACATTTATTTCCATCATTGCAGTCTACAACAAGAAATGATTGTTGAATATGTTATATTTGAATGACAACTACTGCACATGGAGGGACTGAACCAATGTTAAACCTATCCTGAAAGTAGCTGGCCAATGCATTATCCACTGGACCATGTCGGCCTAATAAGATTCAACAGTTTAGTGAGAGATTCGTATGTAAAAACCTTCATTATGGTCACAGTAGGGCACATAGTAACCTTCTTTTGCTATCCTTCTTATAGGTATATTTCTATACATTATAAGAAGGTTAGCATGTATCCCACTTTGACCACGATGAAGGCTTTTACAGACGAATCTCTCATTAAATGGATGAATCTTATTATCCCGACATGGTCCAGAGGATAATGCAGTTGCCTGCTACTTAAATTGGAAAAGTAAAATGCATTTTATTATACTGAAGTGGATTTAAATCTGAGTACTTATGAAACTTACCTGATCCTTTAATATTTCACAACTTGTTTCAGAAATAAATGAGTGGGCCATTGCATGAACACCTCCATCTAATTCTTCTCCATCAGACAAAAGTTTTTTTTATCAGACCATATAACATGACTAAAAAATTATTCCTTTGTCTAGTATCAGTAGTGCGATGTGTAGATGTACCTCAGTGTCTCTCTGTCAGCAGTTCTCTTACCACTGGCACTTGGTGTATTCCAGCAGCATATAAACGATTTCTGACAGTTCCTAGAGACTGCATCATACAAGACATATGTTAACATCTAAACCAATCATCATCGTTATTACAAGCTGCATAAATTCTTTCATAAAAATAGTCTTTACTTCTATGTTTACCGTCTTAATTGTCAGATATCCTTTCTGCCCAGCATAAAGAATATCTGACAACTGTAAATCTGTATTAATGTACACAACTGTACATCTTCATTAATGTACACTATGTGAATGTATGTGTCGTGCCGAATAGGTTAAACTTGCTATTTTGGCTTAAATACCAACGCTCGTCTTGCCGAATAAGGTAAGTGAAAATTGAACTACTGTAACTTGGACAGAAAAGTGGAAAAGACTGATTTGACTTTGATAAGATTAACCTCATTTCCTTGCAATTGCAAATAATTTTTGTTGAACTTTGTGAATGCATCTGATAAACAAGCAATATGATGATTGATGTTTCTTAGTTCATCACATAGAACAGAACTGAAGTCTTGGAACAATTCAACAAATGTTTTAAAACGTGAATAGAAACATCTCAGGAAGTTTCCATTTGACAGCCATTTAACTTCATCATTCTCAGTGCAGAGTTGTTGAAACTGTCGGGAAACGAGAACATGTGACTTGATTTTATTTACAGCTGTGATAACAGTGCTTAATGATTTGTGAAGTCGACCAGTTAGGTTTTTTACAACTACACGTTGCCTGTGGATTACACAGTGCACCGTAAACACACCTGGTACAGTTTTTTTCAAGAAACTGATGAGGCCACGATGACAACCTGTCATGGATGTTGCACCATCTGTTGCACAACAAGAATGTTGGTAAGTGGGATGTCTTTCTCTTTGAAAAAATTCGCAACAATACGAAATGCTGACTCCCCTTTTGTATCTTTTTCTAGTTGTGCTGCAAATAACAACTCTTGAACCAAATTTTCATCTCTGACGAAACGAACATAAGCAAGAAGCAAAGATTCATTGCCTGGAAGAGTGGATTCATCTAATTGTAAGTCAAATTCTGTTGTCTTAAGCATGTTGCACAATGTGTCTTCAAAGTTTTCAGCCATTTCATCCACTATGCGCAGAACCTCACTTCCTTCTGGCAGAAGAAACTCTTCCCCAATTGTATGAGGCTTACCAGATCCCGCAATCAGCAATGAGATACTGTATGATGCACGCAAACCATCACTAGATTATTGTAAAGTGCTGGCAAACATATTTCCAATGGTTCTGTTTCTGTAAGTTTTCTCGAAATGACTGAAAATATCCAAATTTTCGTCTGCTTTATCAGTGTATTTTCTTCAAATGTTCAAGAAGCCTGGAAGGTTTCATGGCTTCATTTGAAAAGACTCTTTCACACAGTAGGCACAATGGTTGTTGTTGGTTATTTGGTGCTGATACAAAACCATATTTCAGATATTCCATACTGTAAGGGGTTGGGAGCAGTAGGAGGATTAAATACTATGTTTGTTTGGGTCAGTCATTTATAGTTGTTGTTGTTGTTATTGTTACTCTGGCTTTCATTAACCTACAACCACTACAGTGGAGACGAGGATGGGATCATCAGAGCCAAGGATAGTGGGCCAACGTGGCCTGAAGTAGTAGGGATATTGGCAGCCCAGGACGTTGCAGCAGAGCGGTGATTATTAAGAATCTACAGCAGCAGCAACAAGCGGCGAGCATGGCGGCGCCGGCGTCACAAGGAAGGTTGGAGCCGTTCGACCCACGTAAAATTTCTTTGGAGCTTTGGCTAAGCTTGTTGGAAGCCAATTTCGCTCACTTAGGAATTAAAGAGCAAGATAACAAGAGGAATTTCTTGCTAGTGTCACTGGGATCAGAAACTTAGTGTTTTAGGTAATGTGTGTGCACCAGAATTACCACACACGAAGAGTTACGACGACTTGGTCGCGGCACTGAAAAGTTATTATGCAGTGAAACCAGCCTACCACCGCAATTTGTTGGCTTTTCAGCAGAGGAAGAAACGACAGGATGAGTTCTTCCATGAATTATATACAGATTTAAAAGCGTTGGCTGTGAACTGTACCTTTGGGGGACAATTTGACCCCAGAGTGAGGGACCAGTTGTTTATGGCGGTGGTGGATGAAGTATATTTTCCTCACCTAGTTGCAGAAAATTTGGATTTGCAAAGTGTACAGTCTGCAAAACTATTTGACAAACTTTTGAACTTGGAACAGGCATTTGTTACAGATCAGAACTCTGTTCCTGCAGTACAAATGATTAATGCTGTGAAATGTAAACATTGTGGGTTCCAGCATAGTTTAGTTTGATATCTTTATTATGCACCCCATACCCATCCTGTGGGCGGTAGTCAAAAGATTACAGAGGTACATAATGGGTCCAGGGACTGAACCCCAAAGTTTTGATAGCTGAGCAAGTTACAAAGGTAATGAACTAACAAGCTACAAAGGTAATGAACTCACAAGTTACAAAGGTAATGAAACATGTAAGTAAATTTACTTACTTACGTTTATACATGGTTACAATCATGAACAAATTATAAAGCAAATAACAATTCACTAGTCTACACCCGGTCACAACTGTAATGAGTTCTTGGTGCAAATTTTATTGTTGGGTCACACACACACATATACATACACACTTACATATACACATACACACATACACACACATATATACATACACACACACACACGCACACACAACAGGCCCAGCCTTCAATCGACATGTGCATAGGACAAAATGGCAATCAACACGCACACACACACACACACACACACACACACACACACACACACACTGGAGGACAGGAGAGATAGGGGAGACATGATAACAACATATAAGATACTGAGAGGAATTGACAAAGTGGACAGAGACAGAATGTTCCAGAGATGGGACACAACAACAAGGGGACACAGATGGAAGTTGAAGACTCAGATGAATCACAGAGATGTTAGGAAGTATTTCTTCAGTCACAGAGTTGTCGGGAAGTGGAATAGTTTAGGAAGCGATGTAGTGGAGGCAGGCTCTATACATAGCTTTAAGCAGAGGTATGATAAAGCTTATGGCGCAGGGAGAGTGACCCAGTAGCGGCCAGTGAAGAGGCGGGGCCAGGAGCTTTGAATCGACCCCTGCAACCACAACTAGGTGAGCACAACTAGGTGAGTACACACACACAATTAGGTGAGTACACGTGGCAATGCTTTATTTACAGGGAGCAAAGTCAGGGTATTTTTCCAGAATGGTCTGTAATATACCACTGTGGATAAAATACTTTGACATATCTTGAACATTTCTGAGTGAGTTGTCTCTGAATTCATTAATTTTGTCGCACTCCAGTACATAATGACGCAGGGTGTGACAATAATCCAACTGACAAAGTTTACATTTTGTTTGGTCTACAAGGCTGAGAGCACTTAGAGTTGTGGCAGGGTTTCACCCCAGGTATGGTGCTAATGTTAAAATTGTGAAAATGATGTATCTTGCTTATATTAGATCATTGGTTGATTATGCTGCGCCACTACTTGCTCTTGTGTCTGACTGGAAGCTTGGAGGGCTGGAAAAACTGCAGAACGAAGCAATGAGGATCATTTTAGGATGCCCTCGTACTGCCAAAATTTTAAATATGCAGAAAGAACTTGATATTCCAAGCATCAGAGATCATGTTACTGAAAGAAATATCCTAATTGGGGTTAATATGCTCAGGCAAGCCCATTCAAACCCCTGCACAGAAGCCCTCCAAACTTTCCTCAGCACTGGTGAACATCCCTCCAGATGGATCGAAAAAACTGGAACCGACCTCCGCATGAATCAGATACATGATCTGTGGCAAGTAAGGCAACAGCGGCACTTCTCCGCTCCATGGAATATTACCCCATTCCAAACTACCATCCCTCCATTTCCCCCCAAACTACTTCTTAAATCACAACCAAAGCTTCGCCTTGAAGCCAAAGATGATGCCTTTAGCTGTATTGATAATTTAGCCAAACAGCACACTCTCTCACAAATTTTTTACGTTGATGGTTCTGTTCACCAATCCACTGGTGCAGCTGGTAGTGCTGCTGTTGTCATACAGAGTGATGGCTCTCTTAAAGAAATTGGAGCACGCATCAATAACTGGGCCTCTACCCTTCAGACAGAACTGTTTGCCATACTCCTTGCACTCAAATGCGTCCATGTATCTAAGGTTGACTCTAATTGTAACTGATTCTCTGTCATCCATATATGCTCTCAACTCATCAAGTATAACTTGTAGCATGCTCGTGTCAGAAGCCAGACACAGGTATGGTAGGATTGTGGATAGTAGAGTCAGAGTGCACATGCTGTGGATTCCATCTCACATTGTTCTTCAGATGCATGATAGAACTGATAAATTGGCTAAGTTTTATGCTTTCAAAGAGGGGTAGATTACAATCTTGGCTTGTCAGTTAGCAGTTTGAGAACAATAATACGAAAAGAACTTCAATTGAATTTTATTGACTTAAGACTCAGGGAGATTGACACCAGTCAGTCCATCTATCATCATTCTATCATGCAGGAGGAGCCACATGTCATTCTGGCAAGTTCACTAATGATTACATGTCGGTTGGCAACATCAAAAGCTGATTTAAGGTCAAGGAAGGTAGTGTATGAGCTGTCAGTGTGCAGAGTGAGAAAGGTAGCTATGCAATGGTGCACACTCCTTCCATGCATGAAACCATGCAATCGGGGGGACAAAATTGTTTTTATTCTGTACATGAGACGATTCTGAATCATCCTCTCAAATGTTTTACATAAGCAGCTAGTAAGAGATATTGGGCGAAATGAATTTTGTTGATTGGGCTTAGGAATGGGAATGATGAGGCTGTTGGTCCAATATTTAGGGAGCTCCCCAGTTACATAGCTCATGTTGTATAATTCGAGTAAAGGATTGCCTGGTACTCGACACAGCAATCTTAGTATATTGTAGGTAATACCATCCTCACCAGGCGACGTGGAGTTGCCCTTAGTGCTGCATCAAGTTCAAAGTCAGTGAAAGGAATGTTACAGTCATCTTCCTTGCTGAGCATAAAACAAACAAGTCTCTCCCTAGCATCATATTTGTCATTTAATTTCGCCTGTGTGGTACTGGGAAGATTTTCATAGCTTGATGTAACAGCCCAAGCACTGACTAGCTCATTCGCCCTATGTAAGGGATGAGGGTGCGCTATCTGACCAGTTCTGTTACCCTTAATTCTATTTATGTCCCTCCATGCTCGGCTAAGTGGGGTGTGAGCATTGGGACCATTGACAATTTTTCCCAGTCAGTTTGCCGCAGCTCTGTCATACGCTCTCTGGCAGCAGCAAGGGCAGTTTGAAAGAGCTTCAGCATTCCAGGGGTACGATGTTTTCTATAGGCTAGGCCTAGTCTGCGAGTAGTACGTTTCAGTGTTCGAAGTTTAAGATCATTGTAATAAATATGGTTATTATAGGAGGTATGATTGTTATGGAAGTTGGTTGGGTTAAGAGTTCCAGGAGGTTTTTGAGGCGGCTCTAAGTAGTTCTGAATACTGCTCACAAGGTCATTGTTAAAGGTCTCAACAGAGGAACACTCATAGGAATTATACCAGTCAGTCACATGTGCAACAAAGTCCTCATATTGATCAGGGGGAACATTAAAACGTTTCCGATTTTAGGCCCTTTTATGAGCATTGAATTTTTGTATAGATTTAGTCGGACACGGGGAATGTCAAAGAGATGTTTATGTCTGGTATTATGTCTATGGGTCCTGTCACAACTGTCAAGAAAGTGTTTTAGCTCAGGGTTAAAGTTGGAATTTATGGTTCTATAAATGTAGATAGCAGAGTAGTAAGTATGGATGTTCTGAACAGTGAGTAGGTTTAGGTCTTTGAAGAGTGGCGGGGGGGGTGCTCCCTAGCGTTGTATTGCGTGATAATTCTTACTGCAGCTTTTTGTTGGGTTATTATTGGCTTTAGGTGGGTAATTGCTGTTGATCCCCATGCACAAATGGCATATGTGAGGTAGTGTTGATCTTAATGTTTAATTGTGGATCACCTGCTCTGTTGCCAAACATAATATAGAAGGTCTTATCAGTGTTGAGTGTAAGTTTATTGGCTGTCATCCATGTTGATATTTTTATTAATTCGTCGTTAACAATGGTATTAAGCGTGGCAAGATTTGTGTGGGAGATGACATAAGTTGTGTCGTCAGCAAAGAATATTGGTTTCAGGTGTTGTGATACATTGGGAAGATCATTGATGTATAAGAGGAAGAGCAGGGGACCAAGGACACTTCCCTGCGGTACTCCGGTGTCAAGTGGTCGTGTCGTGGAGGATGTCTTTAATAGTGACATACTGATATCTATTAGTGAGGTAGGATTTGAAGTATGCTAGTGCATGACCTCTTATTCCATAGTGGTCAAGTTTGTGGAGTAGGATGCCGTGGTTTACTGTGTCGAAAGCTTTCCTTAGGTCAATAAAAAGTCCTAATGAATATTCCTAATTTTCGAGTGCTGTGTAAAGCAGGTCTATCATTTTTACTATTGCATCGTTAGTGCTTTTATTTTTCCTGAAGCCAAATTGGCAGGGGTTGAGTATGCTTTGTGTCGTTATAAACGAGTATAATCTCTTGTGCACAAGTTTCTCGAAGATTTTGTATAGCAACGGTAGATTTGATATAGGCCTATAGTTGTTTACGTCTGTGGGGTCACCACCTTTGTGTATTGGTGTAACCCTTGCTGTTTTGAGTAGTGTCGGGAAAGTGCTAGTTTCTAGTGATTTGTTAAAAAGTAATGAAATAGGATGTGAAAGGACATGAGCGGCTCGTTTGTATATTAAGGGTGGGACTTGAGACAGATACCCTGATTTATTTTTACGTGACTTGATTATCATGGTGACTTCAGTGGGTTCAGTAGGTGCAAGATATAAGGAGGATGGGAAATTCCCATCTAGGTAATCACTTGCTCGGGCATTGGTATCTGGGATTTTACTGGCAAGATTTGATCCTATGGTTGAGAAGATATCATTTATCTTGTTTACTGTATCAATAGGCTGTAGTGGTGTTTCGTTTGGTTTAGTTAGGACAATATCGCTAGTTTTTTTTCAGTTTGTGGGTGGATTTATAAGTTGGATGATATGGTAACCATTCCATCTGTGGTGATGATATAATGTAATTTAGAAAAGGAGGAATGTAAGGGGTTGGGAGCAGTAGGAGGATTAAATACTATGTTTGTTTGGTTCAGTCATTTATAGTTGTTATGGAGCGTGCCATGGAGAGAACATTTGTTATTGTTACTCTGGCTTTCATTAACCTACAACCACTACACACTCTATATCGCCTACACTTCTTTCTTGTCTGCTCTGTTGCAGCCATATTTTATTCCGGAACAAGAAATATATTCTTTGTAAAAATCATGTCAATCACAACAAAATGCAGCAGAAAAACATAAGAAAATATATAGCAATGCATTTACTAGGAAGAGTACATGACACAACAATACAAGTATGAATGTTAAACTAAAAATAAAAAACTTAGGAACTACAACTCACAGCCTTAGCACAGCAACACTTCCACATCCTTTGGCGTCCCTCCATCAGTACCACTCAATCATATCTTTATTATATTATGATTTAAAATGTACATTACAAGACTGAAGTCTTGGCCCTTGCAGGCATGAAAATATCATCACGAGTACCCACGACTTCTGTGATCGGATCTGGTTGGCATGTGGAGCTCTGAACAAACGTTCGGACTTTTAACTCCGACTTCGGACTACAAAATAAAATAAAACTGCCTTCATGTATAACTCTATGTTAATTTTATTCTGAGGCCACCCTGCCGCCTCCCTATCATCCCCTGTTTCCTCAACGCCCCCCTGGATCTTTTCACCGCCCCCAGGGGGACGATATCGCCCACTCTGGGAATCACTGGACTAGATGAACAAACTGTCTTTATAGAGACTACAACACAGCTATGATCAATGTTTCTTTTTCTAATGGCAATAAGAACTAATTTTTTGTGTGATTATTCTTTACTATACTGTGTACAACAACTATATGAAGTAACTGTAAAATACGAAATAAATAATATTCCTTCCTAGTGATGTAACAATATTCACTGGGGTCCGACAAACACCCATTGTGGCCTCTGTAATCATGTTTTCTTATTGCGCTACCGATCATAAGATGAACCGTAGAGTGCACAATAAATCAGCCTCCAGCCACCCGAGTGATGTACACAAACCAGAGTGAGAGACATCTCAAGTGTCTCCATACTAACTTACCTTTCTTTTTAGTCAACTTCTACATCAGTTATCCTGCTTAAGAAACACATCAAGTTTAATACAAGTAAAATATTTCTGAAGGAGCAGTGTAGCCGTACCAGGTGTACTACGATACCCAGGTGCTCTACGATACCTAGATGCCCTACAATACCCAGGTGCCCTACAATACCCAGGTGCCCTACAATACCCAGGTGCCCTACAATACCCAGGTGCCCTACAATACCCAGGTGTCCTAAAATACCCAGTGTTTACTACTTCGAGGAGTTACCACATGTCCACATCGGCCCTAATTCGTCCCATCTTCCGTGTCACCAACTGTACCTCTCTCAAATCGCACTTCTGAATAATAGTACATAGCATAAGAGGACCTGAATACTTACATCTCCACAATGTGTGGGAATAGAAACAATATTATTTGAAATATACATAATTTAAATCTCTCTCCTCCTGTCTACCCGCAACCTTTATCACTGATACTACGCTATTTCTTTCCCTCCTAATTATTACTGTTCCCGTTATGACCTAAGAAGTTACATACACACTTATTAATCCTCATGTAGGCGACAGGATTTCAACATAGTAAACCAACCAACCAACTTCAAATTTCTGTCAAGACGCCGTAATAAATCAGTTCAAAAGTTTCTTACCGAAGACTCTGAGCTTCTTACTTTGGATATCGTTTGTCATTTGCGATTAATTGTAGTATTTTTGCACTGATAATTAATTGAAATATATACGTTGGTATTAATTGGTAAATATTGTAATAATTATATTATTGCAATTCTTTACAAATGTAAACTATTTCAGATTACTTTATGTGCTTAAAAGTTTAGTTTAATTTGTTACTGATAAAATGAAAGGTGAAGCACCTCGTACTCTGTTGTTGTCTGCTTGTCTTACACAGGGAGACATGCCAGGCGGACACTCATGGGTATACCAGCAGAGGTTGGTGATGCTGATATTAGTAATGGTGCTGTTGATATCGATGGTGATGATGATTACTACTGCTGTTCTCCTATTCAATTGCGACTCTGCCGCTGGGAAGTCACCATCATCACCAGGAGACACCGAAACACCTCTTCCAACAGACCAGCAAGAGATATCAAGGGACACCACAACACCTCTACCTCCAGGTGGGTCCAAGACACATAATCCTCTTGATGAGTAAAACATCAGCAAAGATACCTAGGTGTTGCACATATGTGTAATTCATGTTGTCGGTACTGTATACCATTGAACACATGTTATCGGTGTGTTCGTATTGCCAGTGTTTGTGGAACAGGTGAGTTTGTGGTGCATGTGTCTGTGTTACAGGTGTGTTTGTGCTATACGTGTCTTTTTCATGCAGGTATATTTGAAGCGAAGGTGTGTTTGTGGTACATGTGTTTGGGGCAAAGGTGTAACTGTGGTGCAATTGTTCGTGTTACAGGTGTGCTTGTGATGCAGGAGTGTTTGCAACACATGTGTTCTTGGGACAGGCGAGTTTGTGGTACAGGTGTGTTTGTGGCACGCAGGTGTTTGTTAAAAGTGTATTTTTTTGTTACAAGGGTGTTTGTGTTACAAGTCTGCGAATGACACAGGTTAGTAACAGATGCTTTTTAGAGTTGTGTCTGTTACAAGTGTTTGTTGTACAGGTGTGTTGTCATAGATTTTTTAATGATAAATACATAAATGATTCCTTCACATGTGTTTACGGTACAGGTGTTCGTTGATCATGTGTAATTATACTATTGATGTAATACCCATACTATTGTTCTGTTTATGGTATAGTATTTGTGGTACAAATGAGTAGTGTATCGGGTCAGAGCTGCGCATAGTAAGAAAGAGGTGCAAAGTATAATATAATTGTTGTAGGTAGTAGTAGTAATAGTACTTATGGTGGTAGTGGTAGTATAGTAGTAGTAGTAGCAGTAGTAGAATAGTAGTAGTAGTATTTGTGTTAGCAGTATTTGTGTTAGCAGTAGTAGTAGTAGTAGTAGTGGTACGAGTAATGTGATAGCTCTACCACTACTACTACTACTGCTACTACCTCAAGTACTGCTACTTCTAGTACCTACTATTTCTGCCTGATCTTCTAGTTTTTGAACCAGTCTCTTGTGTGGTACTGTGTCGAACGCCTTCTTACAATCCAAAAAGATGCAATCTACCCACCCTTTCCCTCTCTCTCCTGTCTTACTTCTGTTACCTTGTCACAGAACTCAAGTAGATTTGTGACACAGACTTTCCCATCCCAGAAGCCGTGCTGATTGTCATGTATGAGTCCAATCCTTCCTTTGTGCTCCGCTACTCTTCTCCTGATAATCTTCTCCATGACTTTACATACTATACATGTCTGCAGTTTAGTGCTGCCTGTCTCTCCCCTTTCTTAAAAACTGGAACTACATTTGCTGTCTTCCACACCTCAGGCAGTTACCATGTTTCGATAGATTTATTGAAGATTGCTGCTAGCGGCACACACAATTCCTCTGCTCCCTCTCTCAGGACCCGCGGAGAGATGTTATCTGGGCCCACCGCCTTCAAGGCATCTAGTTCACCTAGCAGTTTCCTCACTAACTTGGTTATATGCAGTGTGTCCAGCACATGCTGGTGCACCCTACCGCCTCGGTTTGAAGGAAGCATTTCTGTCTCCACTGTGAATAATATAATAAGAAATGGTTATAACCGACCATAATTTTTAAAGAGGTGGACCGGTAAGCCAGCGGAAGGCCTCGGTCAGATGACCAAAAGCTCCAACGGCGGGTCATCATATGAATAAGACCCGCATCAGGAAACACTTGTCCTGTTTCCTGACGAACCTTACCTAACCTAACCTAAATCTTGTGTTAAGTTCTTCACATACTTCCTGGTCACTCTTTGTGAGCTCCCCTCCTTTCCTTCCTTCCTCAGCCTGATTACCTGGTCCTTGACTGCTGTTTTCCTCCTGGTGTGACTGTATAACAACTTTGGGTCAGATTTGGCTTTTGATGCTATGTCATTCTCATATTGCCCCTAGGCCTCTCTCCTTATTCACGCATATTCGTTTCTGGTTCTCCTGCTCAACTCTTTGTTTTATTTTGCCTTCTATACTTGTTCTATGCTTGGCTTGGGTCTCTTTACACCTCCAGGTAAACCATGGGCTCACACTGGTCTTTCCATTTGGTATGAACTTCTCCTCTGCCTCCCTGCACTTTGTGGTCACTTGTTCTATCATTTCATTTACTGTCTTTTCCTATAGTTCTCCTTCCCACTGCACCTCATGCACAAACACATGACATATATTACCTTGTACATCTGGTGGTGGTGATTTAACCTGCCAAAGTTACTTGTAACCCAGCCGGAGGCGGGCGGTAGTGACATCCAAGAGTCTGCTTATTGTGTTGGATGCACCATAGACATGTGGCTCCTCCTGCATGATAGTAGTGCAGTGAAGACAGTGTTGTAGCGATGACTGGTGTAGTGATGAGTGGTGTAGTGAAGGCAGTGGTATAGTGAAAGCAGTGGTGTAGTGATGGCAGTAGTGTAGTGAAGACAGTGTAGTGATGACAGTGTTGTAGTGATGACACTGGCGTAGTGAAGACTGGTGTAGTGATGGCAGTAGTGTAGTGAAGACAGTGTAGTCGCCTCATACCTGTGTAGTCCCCTTTTTTGAAGTTTGGCTTCTCCTGTCCTTCTCGTGCTGCTTCACTCTCCACTGTTAATTCTACATGGTATTCGAAATTCAGGACCATGTGATCACTACCACCAAGGTACCATTCATGTGTAATATCCCCTATGTCTGAACAGTTCAAGGTGAATAGGAGGTCCAGCCTTGCTGGAACATCCTCTTTTTCTCTCTCTCGTTGTATCCCTAACATGTTGGTGTATGAAGTTTTCCAATACTGTCTCCAGCATCTTAGCCCTTCACGTTTCAGGTCTCCCATGTGGCTCTAGGTTTTCCCAGTCAATCTCCTTGTGATTGAAATAACCCACAACAAGTAACTTAGCCCTACCCATATGGGTCCTTCTGGCCACCTCAGCTAGTATGTCCACTATTGCTCTGTTGTAGTGATGTATCGGATATTCGCATCCGCATCCGCAGAACATCCGCACAATTTCTTACATCTGTATCCGCATCCGCATCTGTATTTCACAGCAAACAGATATCCGCATATACATCCGTATCCGAAATCCGCGGAACATCCGCACAATTTCTTACATCCGCATCAGCATTCGCATCCGTAGAATGAGTAAGTAAGACACATCCGCATCTCGGATATCTAAATTTTCACATCCGATACATCCCTACTCTGTTGCTCTCATCATTGGCCTCCTGTTATTATGTGGCGGGTTGTACATCACTGCAATCACCACCATGGGACCCCTAGTCTGAAGTGTTCCTACTATGTAATTCTTTGCTTTCAAATTCAAATTCAAATTGATTTATTTCTCTGTAAAAATTACAATGTGTGTTTTACATTTTAAGGACTAAGGACTATAATTACAAAGATGGCCGTTAGCATGCCTAGCATGCCCAGGCATGCTAGGCATTTCGGGCAGACTTAATACTAGGTTTTAATCTATATTACAAATTATATATGAATATAAATTTCCAATGATTAAAGAGATTTACAATAGTGAGGTAGTTCAGGATAACTAGATTGTATTACAGATTACAAATGAGTACAAATTTCAAATGATTAAATATATTTACCATAGTGAGGTAGTTTAGAATGTTTAGATTGTAAAAAAAATAGTAATAAGAAAGGTTTTGTCTTGGCATGTTACACAGTTTCTATTAAAGCTCCAATATTGGAATAAATCAGGCAAACTTAAGACTAGTTTCGGATTTATTAGACAATAACTATGTTCGGGATTTTATGTTTACTGTCCTTTGGGTCAGTGCTGGTGCAGATGAGGAGGATGTGAATGTGTTTAGGTGATGGTGGGGTGTGTTAGTGAGATAAGATGTTTTTTGATGATAGTGTTGAAAATGGTGGCTGAGTCTGCAGTTTTGGAGTTTTCGGGTAGGGAGTTCCAGATTTTAGGCCCTTTAATGTACATTGAACGTTTGTATAGATTTAGCCGGACACGTGGAATGTCATAGAGATTTTTGTGTCTGGTATTCTGTCTATGGGTCCTGTCACAACTATCAAGAAAGCGTTTTAGTTCAGGGTTAATATTGGAATTTATGGTTCTATACATGTAGGTTGCACAGTAGTAAGTGTGGATGTTCTGGACAGTGAGTAAATTTAGGTCTTTGAAGAGTGGGGGGGAAGGGTGTTGCCTGGAATTGGATTGCGTGATAATTCTTACTGCGGCTTTTTGTTGAGTTAATGCTGGTTTTAGGTGAGTTGTTGCTGTTGATCCCCAAGCACATATGGCATAGGTGAGGTAGGGATAGATGAGTAGGGATAGTGTGAGTAGGGCTGATTGCGGTACATAGTAACGTATTTTGGAGAGGATACCAACCGTTTTGGATACTTTTTTTGCTATGTGGTTGATATGGGTGCTGAAATTCAGGTTGCTCTCCAGGTGTAGGCCCAGGAATTTGCCCTCATTGTGTTTAGTAATAGGAGTGTTGTCAATCATTATGTTCAGTTGTGCAACTCCTGTTCTGTTCCCAAACATAATGTAGAAGGTTTTGTCAGTGTTAAGTGTAAGTTTGTTGGCTGTCATCTAGGTTGATATTTTTAGTAGCTCTTCATTAACAATGGTGTTGAGTGAGGCAAGATTTGGGTGGGAGATGCCATAAGTCGTATCATCAGCAAAGAGAATCGGTTTTATGTGTTGGGATACGTTGGGTAGATCATTTATGTATAGGAGGAAGAGCAGGGGACCAAGGACACTTCTCTGTGGTACTCCAATATCAAGTGGTCGTGTAGATGAAGTTGTGTCTTTAACGGTGACGTATTGATACCTGTTAGTAAGATAGGATTTGAAATACATAAGAGCGTGGCCTCTTATACCGTAATGGTCAAGTTTTTGGAGTAGGATGCCGTGGTCTACTGTGTCAAAAGCTTTCCTTAGGTCAATAAAGAGTCCTAGCGGATATTCCTTGTTTTCAAGTGCTGTGTAAAGTAGGTCCAGCATTTTTACAATTGCATCGTTTGTGCTTTTGTTGTTTCTAAAGCCAAATTGGCAGGGGTTGAGCCCCTCTGTTCCCTCTATCTTTCCGCAGGATCTAATATCTGGATGGAAAGATCACATATGTTATACCCATGACTTTATTTTCCATCTGTGTTGGTGTACATGTGTGTGTGTGTTAGTTAATTAGTTAGTTACCAGTCGACAAAGGCACTTGTCAATAGACACTTGGCCTGTTGTTTGTAGTTTGTTGTGTGTGCTTCAACCTACTACCAATTTAATACACGTGGATGGCAGTTTTCCAGCACACTGCCTTCCTGATGCGACCCACAACAGTCGGCCAACACACAGGAGCGCAAGTGTGTGTTAGCTAGTTACCAGTTCTCAAAGACACCTGTCGATAGACACCAGGCCTGTTGCTTGTAGTGCGCGTCATGTTAGTTACCAATTGTAAAAGACACTTGTTGACAGACACTTGGACTATTATTCGCAATGTGTGGAAATTAGTTACCAGTTCTCAAAGGCACTTGTCGATAGACATTTAGCCTGTTGTTTGTAGTTTGTGGTGTGTGTGTGCGTACTCACCTAGTTGTGGTTGCAGGGGTCGAGTCACAGCTCCTGGCCCCTGGCTCCTTGTGTGTGTGTGTGTGTGTGACATACGCTTTTTTGGCATACGTATTTGTGATACATAACTGTGGTACAGATGTGTCTGAGCGGAATGAGCGGCTGAAGCTACAGGTGCGACAGGTGTGCCGCGCCCTGAACATCTCCGCTCCCATCACTCACCTTCACCTCAGTAAGATCTTGGTGGATGAAGGAAGACGTGTTCTCTACTGCAGCATCCCCAAGGTTATTATTGAGCTCACAGCAAGACATTAATCTTTGTCTCTTCATTATGACTTATCCAGTGTTATCTTCACCATGTTATATGTAGTGTGATGTATAAGCATTAAAACAATTTTATAACGAATATTGTCACTGCAGCGAATTATTTTGTGTTGACGGCAGCAGGTTGCCAGCACCAGCTGGAAGATGTTGTGGCTGAGGTGGACTGGTGCCCTTAACAACAATGCCACCACCTGGCCGCTCACCAGGTCAGTCTTGCTCAGTATTATTATTATAATTATAATTATTATTATCATTATTATTATTACATTGCAAATGGGAAATAATCAGGTTGTATTCAAGAAAGATCAAGGTAACTTCACTTCCTTGGATCAATAGACCTTAATCGGCAACAAAGCTGAATTTTCCAGTGGCACTAACATCGCCTTATCCATGCCACGCACTTTAGTTATTATTAATTTTTCTAGCTCAGCAGTTTTCTCATATAAAATGAACGTGAGCATTAAGACATTATTTATACGTTAAGAAATCTAGGAGGCGTCCACAGGATTGTCAGAGAATTTACTCATTAAGTAAGTATTAACTGCCGTACATAGCGCAACAGATAAACCTTAATGACGTAGTGTTAGCGTAACTTAAGTCAATAACTGAAGTGTGAGTGTCTGACCAGACTAAATCCCAGTGTGGGATAAAGATCTCCTTTCATTAAGCTGTTAACACCTACTATATATACCTTTTTCGGATAGTGAAAAGACGTAAATCCACATAATTACAGTTGTATTCGTGAGCAATGTAACATCTCTTTTCTTGGTGTGTCTGCCAGAGAGGCAGTGCACAACAACCCTTACCTGTGGTCGCTGGATCATCCCAGATACGAGGACACGAGGTGGGCCATGTTGGCCTCCTACACCAAGATGATCTTTGTTAGACATCCCCTCGAGCGCGCTGTCTCCAGCTACAGAGACGTGCTGGAGGGATACACAGGTCGTGAGAGGAACAATGTTTTTATCCATACGAAACAAAGAATGGAAGAAACGTTGGGGTGAGTTAATATTTTTCTCTGTATGTAAAACCGAATCATGATCTATATAATGAAAGTTAAGCACGGATTTTCCTCCACATTCACATTATAATTTTTTTGTCTTTTTTAATGACATTATTATTTAACCTTATAATTGATTCTCATTAAATAACCACTCATATGGCATTATTTAATTTTATTGATTAATTTATTATTTTTTTTACCATATTAAAGATCATTTTACAAAACCACACAAATTACATTATGTAGTTTGATATAAAAGATACTAACCGCCATAATATTAAGAAAGGTTTTTAATCTTCCTTCATTCTTTTATTAAATAATCTTACATAATATTTAATCTCTGTCCTTCTGTCCACGTTTCTCTCTAAGTGACAATTTTCCAGAAGTTGTATTGTTTCCTTTATGATTTATTATTATTATTATTATTATTATTATTATTATTATTATTATTATTGTTGTTGTTATTACTTTAAAACAAATTCTTTTTTACACTGTGGCCGCTTCCAACAGGGGCAGAGTGACCTTCCAACAGAGACAGAGTGACCTTCCAACAGAGGCAGAGTGACCTTCCAACAGAGGCAGAGTGACCTTCCAACGAAGAAAACACTCGCTATCAATCATTCAATCACTGTCTTGCCGAAAGGGAGCTGACATCACAGTTCACATGACCCTCCAAACCACACCATCTCCAACCCTCATATAAATATTATCAATCCTTTTTAGTGGCTTGAGCATTGTTTTTTGTTTTTTTTAGCCTCAAGTCCGGAGAGTTAGTGAGCTTCCCTGACTTTATCAGCTTCATCGTGACTCAAGAAAACGAAATGGTGCTTCACTCGGGCCTATCTTGGCTCTCCATCCACCAGGTGAGTTCCAGTACCCACACTGGTGCTTCATCCACCAGGTAAGTTCCAGCACCCACACTGGTGCTTCATCCACCAGGTGAGTTCCAGTACCAACACTGGTGCTTCATCCACCAGGTGAGTTCCAGTACCCACACTGGTGTTCCATCCACCAGGTGAGTTCCAGCACCCACACTGGTGTTCCATTCACCAGGTGAGTTCCAGTACCAACACTGGTGCTTCATCCACCAGGTGAGTTCCAGTACCCACACTGGTGTTCCATTCACCAGGTGAGTTCCAGTACCCACACTGGTGCTTCATCCACCAGGTGAGTTCCAGCACCCACACTGGTGTTCCATCCACCAGGTGAGTTCCAGTACCCACACTGATGTTCCATCCACCAGGTGAGTTCCAGCACCCACACTGGTGTTCCATCCACCAGGTGAGTTCCAGCACCCACACTGGTGTTCCATTCACCAGGTGAGTTCCAGTACCAACACTGGTGCTTCATCCACCAGGTAAGTTCCAGTACCAACACTGGTGTTCCATCCACCAGGTGAGTTCCAGCACCCACACTGGTGTTCCATCCACCAGGTGAGTTCCAGTACCAACACTGGTGTTCCATCCACCAGGTGAGTTCCAGTACCCACACTGGTGTTCCATCCACCAGGTGAGTTCCAGCACCCACACTGGTGTTCCATCCACCAGGTGAGTTCCAGCACCCACACTGGTGTTCCATTCACCAGGTGAGTTCCAGTACCAACACTGGTGCTTCATCCACCAGGTAAGTTCCAGTACCAACACTGGTGTTCCATCCACCAGGTGAGTTCCAGTACCCACACTGGTGTTCCATTCACCAGGTGAGTTCCAGTACCAACACTGGTGCTTCATCCACCAGGTGAGTTCCAGTACCCACACTGGTGTTCCATTCACCAGGTGAGTTCCAGTACCAACACTGGTGCTTCATCCACCAGATGAGTTCCAGTACCCACACTGGTGTTCCATTCACCAGGTGAGTTCCAGTACCAACACTGGTGCTTCATCCACCAGGTAAGTTCCAGCACCCACACTGGTGTTCCATCCACCAGGTGAGTTCCAGTACCCACACTGGTGCTTCATCCACCAGGTGAGTTCCAGTACCCACATTGGTGTTCCATCCACCAGGTGAGTTCCAGTACCCACATTGGTGCTTCATCCACCAGGTGAGTTCCAGTACCCACACTGGTGTTCCATCCACCAGGCGAGTTCCAGCACCCACACTGGTGTTCCATCCACCAGGTGAGTTCCAGTACCCACATTGGTGCTTCATCCACCAGGTAAGTTCCAGTACCCACACTGGTGTTCCATCCACCAGGTGAGTTCCAGTACCCACACTGGTGCTTCATCCACCAGGTGAGTTCCAGTACCCACACTGGTGCTTCATCCACCAGGTAAATTCCAGTACCCACACTGGTGTTTCACCCACCAGGTGAGTTCCAGTACCCACACTGGTACTTCATCCACTAGTTCTGTTGACAGTCATATACATGGCAAAAATACCAATGAGTAACAAAGTTTCAACTCTACGTGTGTGTCTTTCATAGACATCTTACAAAATCTTTGTGTTTTCTTCAACTGTATTATATCATAAACACAAAGCGCTTCCAAAGGCTCCACTAACGTCCTCCTTAATCCACAGCTGTGTAATCCCTGCACTATCGAGTATGACTTCATTGGTAAGTTCGAGCACCTGCATGAGGATTCAGCATATGTTCTGCGTTGGCTAGGTGGTGAGGACAATGTGGTGTTGCCCCAGGTCCAGAAGCTCCATCCCAGCTCCACCACCCATACCACTACACATTACCTAAACCGTCTCCATACGCATCTCAGACAAGACTTCCTTGCTAGGTACTTCCTCGACTATATCAGCTTCGATTACGCATTCCTCTGAGATCCAATTATTGTCAACCGCCAGGACAGGACACTGCTATGGTAATGCCAAAGTTGAAATAGACATATGAAGTTCGTAGATAAAAAATTGGATTTTTGGAATTTTATCGAGATAAAAATAAAAGAAAAACAAATTTTCTCTAGTTTATCTGTCAATGGTAACTTAAATTTTAAATATATTACGCAAAAAAAAAAAAAATATTTGGCTACTACACTTTCCTCTTTGCTACATTGATTATTGCAAACAAGCGTGCACAAATTATTCTTAATAGGAACAACAGCACAGAGGACGTCCCTGTCAGGTATACTGTTTTACCTGCCAGCAATGTAGCACTGAACGTTTCCCTGACAATGGCAGGTTACCAGTTTAAAATAGATAATACTCTTCATCCTCTATTAAAGACTTGGTCAGAAGTAAACAGATTTGTTGAATGTTGAGTGTAGAGCAGGTCGCTCCTGCCTCTCACAACTACTGGATCACTACGACATGGTCTTGGATGCTCTGGAGGACAATCAAAACGCAGATGTAGTATACACAGACTTTGTGAAAGCCTTCGACAAATGCGATCATGGTGCAATAGCACAAAAATGCGTGATAAAGGAATAACAGGAAAAGTTGGTAGACAGATCTATAACTCTAACAAATAGAACACAAAGAAAAATAGTAAACAGAGGAAAGTCAGAGGCGGCTACAGTGAAAAGCCCTGTTCCACAAGGTACAATACTCGCTCCCATTCTTTTCTTAATCCTCAAATCTGACATAGACAAGAGATGAAAGCCACATCGCCATGTACTCCTTTGCTGACGATATCAGAATTATCATTAGAGTGTCATCCAGTGAGGACACTGCAGATCTCCAAGCGGACTTTAAATGGGACTCAGAAAACAATATGAAGTTCAATGAAGACAAATTTCAATTACTCAGCTATAGAAAGCTCGAGGAAATAAGAACTGGATCGAAGTATAAAACAAATTCCAACTACACAATAGATCGAAAAACTAATGTGAAAGATCTGGGAGTAATAATGTCAAAGAATCTTACTTTCAAAGATCACAACAATGTCTTTACCACATCTGCTAGGAAAATGATAGGAAGGATAATTAGAACCTTCAAAACAAGGGATGCCAAACCAATGATGATTCTCTTCAAATCGCTTATTCTCTCTAGGATGAAGAGCAGTAATGGCCCCTTTCAAAGCAGGTGAAACTGCAGACCTGGAGAATATACAGAGAACTTTCACTGCACATATATGTACAATAAAGCACTTAAAGTACTGGGAACAGTTGAAATCCCTTGACTTGTACTCCTTGGAACGCAGGCGAGAAAGACACATGATAATATTATTATTGGTATTATAATCATGGAGCGCTAAACCCGTAGGATTATACAGCGCATGTGGGGGTGGGGGGATGGAAGGTATTCAGGCTTAATTCAGGGAACTGGAGCACAGATCCAATTCCCTAGGTCAAGAGCCCCTCACCAGCATTAAAGAACCTCCATTGAGGGGCACATGATAATATACACTTAAAAAAAATCCTAGAGGGACTAGTCCCAAATCTGCACACGGAAATCACTCCCTACGAAACCAAAAGACGGTGGTTGGTGCAACATCCCCTCCCCAATGAAAAGCAGGGGTGCCATGAGTATGCTAAGAAACAACAGTTATACTGTTGACACAGTAAGTGTCAGGGGCACAAGACTGTTCAACTGCCTCCCATCACATATTAGAGGGATTACAATAGACTCCTGGCTGTCTTCAAGAGGGAACTGGAGAGGCACCTAAAGTCAGTACCTGACCATCCGGGCTGTGGTTCGTTCGTCGGTTTGCGTGCGGCCAGCAGTAACAGCCTGTTTGATCAGGCCCTGATCTAAAACTAAGCCTGGTCATGAACCGGGCCGCGGGGGCGTTGACCCCCGAAACACCCTCCAGGTTTACTCCAGGTATCACACTTCCATTCAATACTTAAGATAATTGATTTGTGGTCTCTTGGACGAAGTTCTTCTGTAATATCTAGATTATTAACAAGAGTATCCTTGTTAACCAGAACAAAATCAAGCAAGTTATTTTCCCTCGTTGGTTATTTCACAAACTGATTTAAAAAACAATCCTGAATTACCTCTAGAAAGTCGTTTGACTCTAGATTCCCAGTTAAGGAATTTCAATCAACTTGATTATAGTTAAAGTCTCTGAAGGAGAGCGCATCTGGCAAGACAGTGATGGAGTGAATGATGATGAAAGTTTTTTTCTTTTTCGGGCCACCCTGCCTTGGTGGGAAACGGCTGATGTGTTAATAAATAAAAAATAATATATATGTACTTCAATAATATCTCCCCTCATCAAAAAAAAAAAAAAACCGTACCACGGGTGGGGATTGAACTCGTGGCGAGTGAGTCGTATTATTATTATAATCATGGGGAGCGCTAAACCCGTAGGATTATACAGCGCATGTGGGGGGGGGGGTAGAGGTGGATGTTATTCAGGCTCAATTCAGGGAACCGGAGCACAGATCCAATTCCTAGATCAAGAGCCCCTCACCAGCGTCAAGGGGGAGTGAGTCGTAAAACTCCAGGTCAGCGAGTAAGCCACTGGGCCACCTGTTTTAAGACTCACTCGTCACGAGTTCTATCCCCACCCGTGGTATGGTTTGTTAAAGGTAAGTTAAAGGACCCCAATGGAAATAAGTCACTCTGTCTGACTTTTTGGGTTATCCTAGGTTCTCTACACATATGCTGCTATGTATGATAATCTATGTAAATGTATTTGTGTATACCTGAATAAACTTACTTACTTTGCAATCGTGTCATTGCGATTTCGTAAGTCATCTCCCCTCATTCTGTCTCGAGCGAGTGAAGGTTCAAGGTTCTCATTTTATCCTTGTCGTGGGGGGTTCGTCAGGAGATATTAGAGTAAGAAATACACACGTTGGATGTCTTGGAGGCGTATAATAAGAGAGTCTTGTGGAGAAGCCCAGTCCTGCCTTGTCCAGTCTATGCCTAGTGGGAAACTGACCGCGAGGCCTCTGGCCTACCGCTCACGGTAGTAGCTGGGATTATCTAAGTATTCTACACAAGTACACTCTAACACTACTGACATCCTCATATGATTCCTTATACAGTGGATTCATTTTGTCATCCTTCTCCGTTCTGTAATATAGCAACCAAAAGTGAGCTGCATAATCTAAGCGAGGCCTTATTAGTGATATAGAGAGCTATAAAACAGCTTTTGAATTCGTTACTTTTACTTTTTGACACGAAAATCACTCCCGACGAAAGCAAATGACTCGGCAGGAGATGCAACATTCCTCCAATGAAAAGCAGGGGCGCCAAGAGTACACTAAGAGACAAAACAATAAGTGTCAGGGGCCCAAGACTGTTCAACTGCCTCCCAGCATACATAAGGGGAATTACCAATAGACCCCTGGATGTCTTCAAGAAGGCGCTGGGCAGGCACCTAAAGTCAGTACCTGATCACCCGGACTGTGGTTCTTACGTCGGTTTACGTTCGGCCAGCAGTAACAACCCCTGGTTGATCAGACCCTGATCCACCACGAGGCCTGGTCTCAGACCGAGCCGCGGGGGCGTTGGCCCCCGAAACCCTCTCCAGGTATGTAAATCAGAGTAATCTGTTAGCCTTGTTGCGCACACTTAGGCAATGTTGCCTTGGCTTCAGATTTCTGCTTACCATGACTCCCAAATCTTTTTCACATTCTATATGGTCAAGCTCTACATCACCTAGTTTAATAAGTACGAGGGTTATTTTCAAGTCCAAGTATTAAGACTTTACGCTTGTCTCCACTGAACTGAATCTGCTACTTTTCAGACTGTGACATTAATTTGTCCAATTCCTCCTCAGAATCTATTATTCAGCCTATATATGTTGTTGCTATCGGGAAATCTGCACAGGAGGATGCCGAGGAAAGGAATTTTGCCGTCTTTTTCTCGAGTTTGGAGTGAATTTTATTGATGTTTCAACAGCGTTGATCTTGTTGAGGAGAACCTGGATATTGAAACGTCTAGGATAAAAATAAAGATATCGTCAACGTATCTTTAGCCTCTTCAAGTATCAGGATAACTGCTACAAAGTTTTGGGATGGCAGTAGGCAGCCCGCCCAGTGCTGTACTCGCCAACCTATTCATGGAAACCTTAGTGACAGAAAAAATCAGCACCCTAATTTTCAACACCGTTTCCTGGCTAAGATACGTTGACGATATCTTGATCTTCTGTCCCATACGTTTCAATATCCAGGTCTCCTCAACACGATCGACGCTGCTGAGCCATAAATAAAGTTTACACCGGAAATCGAAAAAGATGGCAAACAGCTTTTTCTTGACGTCCTCCTGTGCAGGTCTTCCGACAGCGACAACCTTATCTTTAAGGTGTATAGAAAACCTACCAACAAGGACGATCTTATGCACTTCTATTCACACCATGACACCTCCACTAAAAGAGGTGTTCTTATTGGCTTCTTGAAAACTCTCCGTATCTCGTGCTCTTGTTTCTTCGAAGAGGAATGTACCTACATAACACAAGCCTTCACACGTCTTCAGTTTCCATGTTTCTTCATCCGGGATTGCAGACTCAAGGCACAAGCTATCCTTAGCAAACTCACGTGATGATATTGCCAGAAATACCCGCCAGTGAATACATAATCTATCAAAAACCTCACTACGAAGCAAAGTCGCACACCTCTAACTTCCACGGCAGGCATCTGCACCATCCTCTGTGGATACTGTCCCAAGAAATATGTAGGGAAAACAGGCAGAAATCTTTCGGTTCGCCTAAATGAACATGGGACCTGTGTCCTCCATAGGAACTCCACGGAACATTTGATGAACTGGAAAGAGATAACTCATCTTTACTAAACGTCTTAGACTCCGACGATGTCCAGAAGTCTCGCTAATCACCATTACCTATACGAGGGAACATAACACCGGAAGCTACAAAAAGCAAAAAAAAAAAAAAAAAAAAAAAAAAACACGGGCGTACATGATACCCAACCAGGCAAAACCCAACCTACCTAACAACATTGGAATCGCGTGACCTCATTATCTACCTGACTTCATCTCAATAACCTTCACCTGAATTTTTCAGGTCACTGTATCATTCAAGCCCCACTTTCTGCCTATTTATACTGTTATTTTGAACCTCCGTGTGTTAGAAGTGATCAGGGTCCCAGGACCAAAACATTTTCTAATAAATATGTCCTAGGGTTTGCTCACGTTTCCTTTTAAACCAATTTGTCGGTATCAATTATTAAGATTTATATCAAATAAACACATATTGAATATTACAAACTCTTCTGCTGTATTGATGGGCGACTGTAGTTCAGTACTCACCTAATTGTGGCTGCAGGGATCGAGACTCAGCTCCTGGCCCGCCTCTTCACTGATCGCAAATGGGTCCCCTCTCTCTCCCTGCTCCATGAGCTTCATCATACCTCGTCTTTAAGCTGTGTATGGTTCCTGCCTCCACTACATCACTTGCTAGATTATTCCACTTCCTGACTTCCTAACATCCCTTTGACTCTTCTGAGTCTTCAGCTTCCAATTCTAACCCCTTGTTTCTGTGTCCCCTCTCTGGAACATCCTGTCTCTATCCACCTTGTCTATTCCCCGCAGTATTTTGTATGTTGTTATCATGTCTCCCCTAACCCTCCTGTCCTCCAATGTTGTCAGGCCGATTTCCCTTAACCTTTCTTCGTAGGACATTCCCATTAGCTCTGGAACTAACCTTGTCGCACGCCTTTGCACTTTCTCTAATTTCTTGACGTGCTTGACCAGGTATGGGTTCCAAACTGGTGCTGCATACTCTAGTATGGGCCTGACGTACACGGTGTACAGTGTCTTGAACGATTCCTTACTAAGGTATCGGAACGCTCTTCTCAGGTTTGCCAGTCGCCCGTATATTTCAGAAGTTATCTGGTTGATGTGTGCTTCCGGAGACGTGCTTAGTGTTATACTCACCCCAAGATCTTTCTCCTTGAGCGAGGTTTGCAGTCTTTGGCTACCTAGCCTATATTCTGTCTGCGGTCTTCTTTGCCCTTCCCCGATCTTCATGACTTTGCATTTGGCGGGGTTAAATTCGAGGAGCCAGTTGCTGGACCAGGTATCCAGCATGTCCAGGTCTCTTTGAAGTCCTGCCTGATCCTCATCTGATTTAATTCTCCTCATTAACTTCACATTGTCTGCGAACAGGGACACTTCTGAGTCTATCCCGTCCGTCATGTCATTCACATATACCAAGAATAGCACTGGTCCTAGGACTGACCACTGTGGGACCCAGCTCGTCACAGGCGCCCACTGTGATACCTCGTCACGTACCATGACCCGTTGTTGCCTCCCTGTCAGGTATTTTCTGATCCATTGCAGTGCCCTTCCTGTTATACACGCCTGATCCTCTAGCTTCTGCACTAATCTCTTGTGAGGAACTGTGTCGAAGGCCTTCCTGCAGTCCAAGAAAATGCAATCAACCCACCCCTCTCTCTCGTGTCTTACTTCTGTTACTTTGTCATAGAACTCCAGAAGGTTTGTGACACAGGACTTGCCTTCCATGAACCCGTGCTGGTTGTCGTTTATTATATTGTTCTGTTCCAGGTGCTCCACCATTCTCCTCCTGATAATTTTCTCTATGACTTTGCACACTATACACGTAAGTGACACTGGTGTATAGTTTAGTGCCTCGTTTCTGTCTTCTTTCTTAAAAATGGGAACTACATTTGCCTTCTTCCATACCTCAGGTAGCTGCCCAGTTTCAAGGGATGTGTTGAAGATTGTGGTTAGTGGCACACACAGCATCTCTGCTCCCTCTCTAAAGACCCACGGGGAGATGTCCGGTCCCATCGCCTTTGAGGTATCAAGGTCACTGAGCAACTTCTTCACCTTCTCCTCAATTTTGTGATTGTCATCAAACACTTGGTATATTCCTTGTTGGTGTCCTGCTCTGATCTGTCTTCCCAGAGTCCTTCCTGCCTTGATCGTTTCTTGTGAGTTCCCCACATACTTTCCTCAGCCTGATCACCTGGTCTTTGACTGTTGTCTTCCTCCTAATGTGACTATACAGCAGTTTCGGGTCAGACTTGACTTTCGATGCTATGTCATTTTCGTACTGTCGCTGGGCCTTATCTGTGCATACTCGTTTCTGGCTCTATGACTAATCTCTATTTTCCTGGGTCCTTTGTCTTCTGTACTTTTTCCATTCTCTAGCGCACTTAGTCTTTGCCTCCCTGCACCTTTGGGTAAACCAAGGGCTCGTTCTGGAGTTCCCATTATTTCTGTTGCCCTTGGGAACAAACCTTTCTTCTGCTTCCTTGCATTTTGCTGTTACGTATTCCATCATTTCGTTTACTGACTTTCCTTCCATGTCTCTGTCCCACTGAACCTCCTGCAGGAAGTTCCTCATACCCCTGTAGTCCCTCCTTTTATAGTTTGGCATTTCCCTTTCAACTCCTGTTGCCCTTTCCACTTGTAACTCCACTATGTACTCAAAGCTCAGAACCACGTGGTCGCTGGCTCCCAGGGGCCTCTCATATGTGATGTCCTCAATGTCTGAGCTGCTCAGGGTGAACACGAGGTCCAGCCTTGCTGGTTCATCCTCTCCTCTCTCTCTGATAGTGTCCCTGACATGTTGATGCATGAGGTTTTCCAGTACCACATCCATCATCTTGGCTCTCCATGTTTCTGGACCCCCATGTGGCTCCAGATTTTCCCAATCGATCTCCCTGTGGTTGAAATCGCCCATAACCAGTAATTTTGCTCTGCTCGAGTGAGCTCTTCTTCTTAAGGACACAAGAAAACTTCCTGTTAAAGGTAGCAATTTTCTTGTTGAAGGAGAGTAAAAATTTAGATTTATGGACAGGACTCTTTTGTAAGTCATAGGAAGCATAGGCAGAGAGAGTTTTCCTGGGGCTGAGGAAGATAAAGTAAGTAGATTAGGAAATATGACTGGTGGTGGAATCAACCCTCTTATCTGTCTCAGAATTGGAAGAAATAATGTTGCAAAGTGAGAAGAGAGGGCCAGCTTACCAGGTATAGGACCGTGTAATTTTTATAATAATAATAATATATCTTAATTTACTTCAAGTACATGTACAAGGTATATAGTCCTATCTGACATCAATGACATACTACTATATAGAAAGTCATTGTTATGCAGAGCATTTCGGGCAAATTAGGTCAGTTTTGTCCCAGGATGCGACCCACACCAGTCGACTAACACCCAGGTACCTATTTTAAACTGATGGGTAAACAGGGACAGGGACAGCAGGTGTCTTATGGAAACACGTCCCTAATGTTTCTAGCCGTACCGGAGGAGATTCGAACCCCGGACCTCAGTGTGTGAGCTGATTGCGCTAGTGATCGAGCTACGGGACACCCTAAGGTAAGGATCATTGTCATGAAGTGGGGAGGGAAAGGTTGGCAATGAATGATTATTTAGAGCAGTGGTTCGAAAACATTTTAGGGTACACAAGCCCTTCCAAACACTGACCGAGTCTTGGGTATCCCTCCCCATCACCTTTGCCACCCAAAGTGTATGTATTTACAGGTGCACACATCATGACGCACATCCATTATGATCAATATACATACTAGTGTGTGTGTATACAGCAGCAAAAAATTTGTCAATAACGGATAATATTAGTGTCAATACAGTGGCTGGGTCGCATGCCGGCACGAAGGACAGAGAAGTTAAGAACAATGGAGGACAATTCCACCCCTGGCTCTTTCCCGGTATCCATCCTCTGGTACTACTTTGTCTTCCCTGCTGTAAGTGCAGAAGAGGCATCACAAAGGACATCAGTACCCTGAATGCTCACTTGCATCTCTCGATACTCATCAATGACTGAAATCCAAGAATGGTTTTCGTATAAATTTTATTTCCCAGAACTGAAGTGGATCCCAGAACTGTAGTGGATCCCAGAACTGAAGTGGATCCCAGAACTGTAGTGGATCCCAGAACTGTAGTGGATCCCAGAACTGTAGTGGATCCCAGAACTGTAGTGGATCCCAGAACTGTAGTGGATCCCAGAACTGTAGTGGATCCCAGAACTGTAGTGGATCCCAGAACTGAAGTGGATCCCAGAACTGTAGTGGATCCCAGAACTGAAGTGGATCCCAGAACTGTAGTGGATCCCAGAACTGAAGTGGATCCCAGAACTGTAGTGGATCCCAGGATAACCTGATAACACTGGTCAACAGTTTTTGAAAAGTTGTAAGCTTCTTAAACGAGATTACTTAATTCTTATGTATTTTCATGTCCTGAATCCAAATATCACCTTGAAAAATGCTTATTGGCTATACGTTTAAAGATACGAGACATGTAATATTTGATTATTTTATTATAACGTACAATATGTGTCAGTATGTTTTAAACTCTAATCCGTACCTACTCTCTGGCTTTTTGCTTGACGCTTATAGTGGGCTGAAGAATCATCTCTTGCCAATGTCCAGCAATAGTCTGCAAGCATTCTTGTGCCCCATTTGCCCTGGTACCATTTTTCCATGGTTGAAATATCTTGGTGAAACCTTTCACCATGTTCGTCACTAACTGTCTCACAGTTCGCTGGAAAAAGTCTAAATGTGAGTCCAAAAAGTGGATTTTAAGTGACATGTTACATCCCATGTTCTTGTAAGCCCTGATGAGGTTTCCAATCAATTCTTCATAGTTGCCTTCCCTTCTGTTTCCGAGAAATCCCTTCGCCACTAACTCGAATGCTTCCCAAGCAGCTTTCTCCTCCCCATGAAGGTCTGATTCAAAGTCACCATCTTTAAGAAGCTCTCGAATCTGAGGACCATTGAAGACTCCCTCTCTTATTTTAGCGTCGCTCAGTGAGAGGAATTTTGATGTTAAATACTTGAATCCCTGACCGAATTTGTTCATAGCTTTTACAAAGTTTTCCATGAGCCTCAGTTTTATGTGTAGTGGTGGTAGCATAATTTTGTTTGGTTCATTGAGAGGTGAATGTTGAACATTTTTCATCCCAGACTCCAATGATTGACGAGGTGGCCAGTCTCTCCTGATGCAGTGGGAACCTCTTGCACGAATAGCTTTCTCAGTGAATATTATAAGTTTAAAAAGTATTAAACTAAGAAAATCACCTACTTTTCACCTCAAAATATAAACTTGCACAGCACAACCACCTTCTATGACTGCTGGAACAATAATGAAGGTCAGTGAGACTGTGAGTGTAGTAAGAAACACACTACCGCAAGCCTGTTGGAACCTGTTGTGACACGTAGGTCTATATTGAAAAGTAGAGCTAACAAACAATTTTAACCATATTAATTATCAGTGACCTAAAATTAGTTGAAAATTGCTACTCTGGTCTCGGAAGCATTTTGGTTGTTGACCAGTATAATCGATGCCTGCACCAATAATTACCTGGAGTCACTTCTGGAGGTTACCAGTCCCAGTCCAGGCTTCCTGGTTGTTGGCTTGATCGATCAAGCTGTTAGTGCCTGTCATCTAAAATCCAACATATGTGCCACAACCCAGCTGATCAGGAACCGTTTTAGAGGAATGTGTAGAGTTCCCTCTTGAAGAAAGTTAGTGGTTTCTTGGTAACCTCTCCTGTGCATGAAATTAGATGTCGAAGAGTCGTGGTCCCTTAACTGAGTTCTCTCTCAGTGTACTCATCGCTCTCTGCCAAGCCTCTTGTGTTTATAAGTAGTAATTTCGGTTTGGGACCAATCCTTCCAGTATCTTCCAAGAGTAAATTGTGATGTATCCTGCTCTCTTATGTTCTAAGCAGTACAGTTCTAGGGAGTTCAAGTGCTCCCAGTAATTTAGGTGCTAGATTAACTTTGACAAGCTGTGAATGCCGGTTCACTTCAAGGACAAGACCCGGGCCAGGACTCCACCGGCGAATCTCATACGTTATCAGTTGTGAAGGTTTTCTGTATATTTTCCAGCTCTGTAATTCTGCCTGCCTTGAAGAGGGCCATTAGTACATATCAATATTCCAAACTAGAGGGAATAAGTGATCTGAAAACTATCGTTATTGGCTTGGCATCTCTTATTTTGAAGGTTATAGTTATCCAACTTATCATTGTTTTTCCAGCTGCGATAGCATTACTGGGCTCATTGAACATGAGATCTACTGACATTTATCTCTCTCTCAAATTTGACAAATTCTTTTGAGTAAGTGCTTATTTTACATTAATCTTGTTTTAAGTCCCTCCTCCTCCTTCAACTGTCGTAATGAAATTTGGCAGTGAACATTATATTGTTGTCAGTAACCCACTGGAAGACTTGGTTTATATCAGCCTGGAGGCTTGCTGTGTCCTCTGTGGATGCCACTTTCATGCAAATTCTAGTACTGTTTGTAAAGGACGATAGTGCTATGATTTATGGTCCCTGTCTATGTCAGAAATAAGAATGAGGAAGAGAAGTGGGGAGAGTACTGTGCCTTGGGATTCTATTATTATTATTATTATAATAATCAAGGGCTAAACCCGTAGGATTATACAGCGCCTGAGGGGGGGGGATGTGGAAGGTATTTAGGTTTAATTCAGGGAACTAGAGCACAGATCCAATTCCCCAGATCAAGAGCCCCTCACCAGCATCAAGGAACCTTCTTTGAGGGGTTGGGATTCTATTAGGAAGTTGAATATCCATCAGCCCGCCTTCCCAGTCATTCCTTTTGCATGCATTTTCTGTGCAGTTATCCCATGGTCCCACTTGTCAGAGGCTTTTTCAAAGTCAGTCTATACTACATCTGAATTTTGATAGTTTTCAAGTACATGCAAGACCATGTTGTAATCTTCCAGCAGTTGCGAAAGGCAGGAGAGACTAGTTCTGAACCCACATTGATCTGGATTGTGTAATTCCTGCGATTGGTAATCTTGCTTCCAAAAACCCTTTCAAAGATCTTGATAATGTGGGATGTTATGGCTATTGGTATATAGCTTTTTGCCATTGTTTTACTGTAAGATGACTCCAGTGTCTAGGCTTCTTCACAGAATAAAGGCATATAATAAGGGTTTCTTGCAATTCTCGACGTCTAGTTACTAGTCAGGGGCTGGGGCAGACAGCACAGGGGATATAATTAATAGTTTCTTTGAAGTCATGAAGGGTTAGAGTCGTATCAGATTAGGGACATGTCTGCACTATAATCATGGGGGAGAGCTAAACCCGTAGGATTATACAGCATATGTGGGGGGGTTGGAAGGTATTCAGGATCAATTCAGAGAACTGGAGCACAGATCCAGTTTCCTAGATCAAGAGCCCCTCACCAGCGCCAAGGAACCTCCCTTGAGGGGAGGGACATGCGTGCAACATTTTGTCTCATGAAAAACTAAACAACACCTGGAGGTTGTGAATAAATAGGTTATAAAACCGGCCTGATGGTCAACGCCCCAGTCCTTGACCAGGACTCCGGGAGGATCAGTGCCTAATCAACGAGGCTGTTACTGGTGGCCTCATTCAGTCCAACATACGAACCACAGCCTGGCTAACTGGGTACTAACTTTAGGTATCTATCCAGTTCCCTTTTGAAGGCAGCCAGGGATCTACTGGTAATTTCCTTTATGCATGGTGGGAGGCTGTTCAAGTCTTGGGCCCCAGACACTATCATATTTTCTCTTAGTGTACTCATGTCGCCCCTGCTTTTCATTGGGGGTATGTTGCCCCATCTTGCTTTTGTAGGCAGTGATTGATATGTGCAGATTTGGGACCAGTCACTTTAGAATTTTCCAGGCATAGATTATTATTCATCTCTCTTGCTGCATTCCAGGGAGTACAGGTCGAGACTCCAAACATTCTCAGTAATTAAGGTGCTTGACTGAACTTGTACATGCAATGAAGGTTCTCTATGCCCCGGTGGCCTAGTGGTAAAGCTCTCGCTTCACGCACGGAGGGCCCGGGTTCTATTCCCGATGGGGTGGAAACATTTCGAAGTGTTTCCTTACACACACACACATACATACAACAGGCCTAGTGTCAAATCGACATGTGCCTAGGACAAAATGGTAACTAACACACACACACACATACATACACTGGTCTGCATTTTTTTTTATTGACTATGGTATCTTTTTCAGTATGTATGTATGTATGTATGTATGTATGTATGTATGTATGTATGTATGTATGTATGTATGTATGTATGTATGTATGTATGTATGTATGTATATATATATATATATATATATATATATATATATAAATAATATATATATATATATATATAATAATATATATATATATATATATATATTATATATATAAATATAAATATATATATATATATATATATATATATATATATATATATATATATATATATTATATATATATATGTGTGTGTGTGTAAAATAGTGATTCATTGTTTTTTTATTTATTTCTATCACATCAGGTTGTTAAGTTATACGGAAACGTTAATTTTCTCTTTTCGTATAACATAAGTAAATGAAAAAGTGGTATATTACCAATTAAAATGCTTACCATATATTGAATTAAATGTTAAATCTAATATATTTTTCTTTAGTTTCAGATTAATGTCTAGAGGCTGCATAAATTCACCAGACATATTTTGCTATGTCTGCGGGCAATTCACCCCTTCAGATTCCTGGAGCAACATTACTCCTTTATTGAAGCGCTGCTACTTTGCTTATTTTGGCTGCAAACTTGGAGACCAGGACAAACCATTTGCACCACACAAAGATTGCAAGAGTTGCATCAGATGATGTAAGCTCCAAATGTGGTCAGTTGGAAAACTTTAATGTATGCCCTTTGGAGTACCAATGGTATGGCGGGAGCAGATGAACCACAATGATGACTGCTACTTTTGTATGACTAAAGTAGCTGGATTCAACAAGAAGACTAAAGATCGCATAATATACCCAAATATTCCTTCAGCAATAAGGCTGTTCCACACACTGAAGATATTCCTGTACCTGTGCCACGTGAGACATGGCAAATTTCATCAGAGTCTGATACTAGTAATTCTAAGAAGATGAAAGTAGACTATGAACCACCAACAAATGACGATCCCAAACCCTTCAACCAAGTTGAGCTCAATGACTTGGTGAGAGACCTTAACCTTCCAAAAGAAAGTGCACAGTTACTTGGCTCTAGACTGAGGGAACACAGGCTTCTAGCTCCTGGAACATTCACTTGGTACCGTCATCGTGAAGCGGAATTCACTCAGTTCTTTGACAAAGAGGAATCTTTAGTTTTCTGTTCAAATATTTCTGGCCTTATTGAACACATGGGGATGTCATACATTATTATTATTATAATCAAATAGAAGCGCTAAACCACAGGGGTTATACAGCGTGGGATGTCATACAAAGCACATGAATGGAGACTCTTCATTGATTCTTCTAAAAGAAGTTTAAAGGCTGTACTTCTCTACAATGGCAACACAGCTGCATCTGTGTCAATTGGCCATAGTGTCCAAATGACAGAAACTTACGCAAATATGAAGATACTAATATATGCAATCAAGTACCAGAATCACAATTTTCTCATTTGTGGTGATTTAAAAGTTATTGATCTCCTACTAGGACTTCAAGGCGGATACACCAAGTATCCCGGTTTTCTGTGTCTTTGGGATAGTAGGGTAGACAGCCAACACTATGAACAAAAAGACTGGCCACCAAGAACCAGCTTCTTACCCGGAAATCACAACGTGAAAACTGTGCCACTAGTTGACCACAAGAAAATTCTGCTGTCACCACTCCACATCAAATTAGGGCTTATGAAAATTTTTGTAAAGGCCTTGAACAATCAGCAGCCCAAGAATATGTAAGATCGCAACCATGAATAAAAATAAAAATTAAAAACATTCCAAATGCAGACCAGTGTAATTCTTTGCTATTGCTTTGCTGTCACCTTTATGGATTAGATTTAGATTTTGCCAATGAAGTGGCTAGTTTATTGTGCAACACATATCCATCCTGTGGAGGGGCTATATCGGTTGCTTTTACCAATTGTGGGATTACACCCATGTCCAGGCTCCCTCTCCATAGCATACTTAAAGCACACAAAAAGGGTCTCTTAGATCTTGATGAACATGAGGTTCCACGAGTCTGGGCCTGGGGCAGAAAGCAAGGAAATGTTATCAATGACTTTTTCGAAGTCCAGTGGAGTTAGAATTATGTCAGAAATTTGGCATACATTGACAGGGTTTTGAGGCTCGTTCATAAAAAAATCATTCAGATTACCGATCTTTAGTCTGATTAATGGCTCACTAAACAAAGTCATACCGAGACTTCAGCATTTCACTCACTTTGCTGTCGTCTGTGTAAGTCCCAACGTGTTTAAGCAAGGGCCTGATACTGGATGTTGTTCTTGCCTTATGTTTGGAATATGTATGGTTTGTTTGCAATCGTGTCATTACGATTTCGTGAGTCATGTTGGGAGTATACCTGGACGGTGTTCCAGGGGTCAACACCCCCATGGCCTGATCTATGACCAGGCCTCATAGTGGCTCAGGGTCTAATTAACTAGGCTGGTACTGCCAGCCACACGCAATCCAATGTACGACCCACAGAATAGCTAGTCGGGTACTGACTTAAGGTGCCTGTCTAGCTCCCTCTTGAAGACAGCCAGGGGTCTATTGGTAATTCCCCTTATGTATGCTGGGAAGCAGTTAAACAGTCTTGGGCCCCTGACACTTATTGTGTTATCTCTTAGTGTACTCCTGGCATCCCTGCTTTTCACTGGGGGGATGTTGCACCATCTTCCGAGTCTCTTGCTTTCATAGGGAGAGGAAATGATGAGCATTAAAATCACCTAATCAGAGGTGGCGGTAAGGAAAAAACAGAAACGTAATATCTGGAATAGATAATGCTGGAGGAGAAAGATACAAAGAACATACTGTATATCACTTGTTCAAGTAGATGCGGGCTGCAGTACATGAACAATGATCTGATGGAATGGTATACCGGTGAGTACAAGAAGTGCAGGTTCATTAAAAGTTCTATCGGGAAAAGGAATGGATGAATGTAATAAAATATAGCCCAATACGGGTAATGGATAATTTAGGTTCTTGTAAACAGACACAAACGGGAAAACTGGGAGAGAAACACCTGAAGCTCACCCCAATTACCCCTGAGGCCTCGAATATTCCACTGTTAATAAGCCATGATTTACGAAGAAAAGTAACACTGGTGACCTGAAGCAGTAGGTGTCTATGGACTAGTAGGTTTAGTAAAGTCTACATGAAGAGGTAGCAGAAGACAAGTCAGCAGCGAAGGATTAGAACACTGCGAAGAAAGGAGTTGTGAAGATGGTTTAGGAAAGTGAGGATGAGTGATGGGAGGTGGCTCAATGTCCATTACTTGTTTTGTCTCCTCAATATACAGTGGACCCTCAGTTTTCGTTGAAAATTCTTTCCATTATGCTGTTTGAGTGCCATTACCGAATGAATTTGTTCCCATAAGAACAAATGTAAATTAGATTAGTCGTTTCAGACCCCCAAAAGTACACTTACAAAAATACATTTACATAAATGTTCGAGTTTGGAGATGCACGAAAACCGAGGGTCCACTGTATTCAGAAATAGCTTCAAGCGTTTCAGAGGACAAGGAAGTCGCAGATGGCTTAACATCAGAGATAGGAGGAGGGTGAGTAAAGATCAGAGACACAATGGAAGTTACCAAAGAGGGGGGGATGAGAAGTTAAGAGTTAGTTTGGGAAGAAACTTTGGAGGGGACAGGAGAGGAAGAAACTTGGGAGGGAACAGGTGAGGAAGAAACTTGGGAGGGAACAGGAGAGGAAGAAACTTGGGAGGGGACAGGAGAGGAAGAAACTTGGGAGGGGACAGGTGAGTAAGAAACTTGGGAGGGAACAGGAGAAGAAACTTGGGAGAGTACTGTACGAGGGGGAGGATGAACTTCCACACATGTAACAGACAGTAAGAGGTAAAGAACTAGGCACAGACAATGGAAAGGAAAAATGTTTGGGAAGGATAAGTGAAGGAGGGGTTAAAGGAGATTTGAACTTTGGGGACGGTTTAAATTTTGGAGTAGAGAGACGAAGGGAAGGCGTAGTTGTGAGAGTTCTTGTAGACACAGAATTTGAAGACTCAAGAACAGTTTGAGGCGATGAGGAAGGGACCTCTGCAAAAAGTTAGAAACAGAGGTGACTTGGGGGGGGGGGGTTGTGACCACAGAGAAGATTGTGGAAGTAGGTATTACCGAGGTTGGAGGAAACTTAGTAACTCTCGTATAAGGTTGTGGAAGTCTTCCTTGGAGGTGGAGATGAGACTGCCATGGTGTAAGTGAAACCCTCTTTCTCTTTGAGACAGCGGATTTCTTGTTCTTTTAAGTAAACTTGACAATGGCATGAGTAAACCGGGTGAGCCTCATTACAATTAAGATAAGAGGGAGGTAGGATGCAGGATGTATTAATGTGGTCAGCAGCACCACAAACTGCACATTCTCCCATGGACCTGCAATATTTTGCTGGGTGGCCAAAGCACCAGCAATTTCTACACTATTGTAGTGTAGGGATTAACTCTCGGACTTGTAAACAGTGTCCTGCAATACAGACTGTGGTAGTACATAAGTGTCTACTTTGAGAATTGGGAGGTCTTGGAATTCAAGTTGCTCTAAAATGTCAGTATCACATATCCAGAAATCATGCTGCATAACAGTATGAGGCAGAATGATGGTACCACTGCAAGGATTGAAAGATTATGAACCTGGACAACATTTTGCACTGTGATGATGTATGCACCACTCTTAAGAGCATGAAATGATACTACAATCAGAGAGATAGTGGGAGATTTCGGTCACAGTGAAAAACTTAGTCCATTGTGTATTTTCAAATGTAGTGTGTGAGGGAAGTGTTGTGCTAGTCTTTTCTGGGAAGAGTGAGAGGTAGTTGAAGCAGTGTCATCTATTAATGATCATGGTCGTTTAGGTGTGGGACCAGAGGTGGTCTGACCAAAGATGTGCAGGCGATCTGAAATCGTTGCACAGTAGAGGGTGAAGCCAGAAGCATAGTCAAAGATGTACAGAGGTCGGATGTATTAAAGGAGTCAGGCATAACCCTGGTACCAGGGGCAGGCAACGAAGTGTTACCCACAGAAATAACAGGTATTAGAAAGGTTCGAAGCATGGTCTGATAACAAGGCAGGGTCAGAAAAAGGGGCCGCAGCAGAAAGGGGTATGGGAGGAGAAGTATCATGGACTTGAGACTCCATGGTTAGGTCAATGTCACTTGTTTTCCCAAAGAAGAAAAAAAAAAAAAGGAGGGGGAACAAGAGGACCCCAGCAGCACAAGTAGTGCAGATGCAGCATGGAACCTGTGCCATACTCTACCTTTCATGCTAGTAAACCGGTAATCCAGGATAGCAACCTCACATCCTCTGAACCACCTCGGTGGACAAAAGATAGGGTGGTTGGAAACCTGCCACAAGGCATACCTCCTTCGGCTACCATCTCCCAGAATCCGACAGAAAGCCTCCAGAGATACACTCGTCACCCGAAAGACATCACAAGCCACCCTCTGAGGCACCAGAGAGGAATTGAGATATCCCCTGATGATCCAGATTCCACAACAAACTACACCAAAACTATGAACCTCCACAAAATTGGATGAACAGCTATACCCATCCCCCTACCTAGAAGCTAGAAACCTGAGGGGAGGACCCCAAAGGCCAAAAGGAGGAAAGGAGAAGAGGGGAGGGAAGGGAAATGGAGAGGGGAAGGAAGGGGAAAGGATGGGGGGACTGGGGGTAATTAGGTTTGGTCGGAGGTAGAAGACCAAAGGACCAAAAGCCCCCCATCAATTGAAGAAGTAGCATAGATGGAACATTTGCCTCTTCATAAAGGCTCTCAGGTTTCAACTGTATCATGCCAACACGTCACCATTTCCATTAATATATAAACTAATTGTTTAATTCTTAAATTTTTGTACTACCTCAATTTTGTAAACCTAGTTAATCACTACAATTACATAACCTTAATACCAGAATAATCATTGTGTCACTATAGAATAAGATCTAGTATAAGACTGCCTGAAATGCCTAGGCATACCTTGTAATAAATAATTCATAAAATGTATTAATAACATAATATGTAAACCCCACTTTGTAATATTATCAGAAATAAAGTTGATTGATTGATTGAACTGAGGAGGAACAAAAAGCACCTAGACACAAACATAATTCTTGATGATAAATGGAATCAAGTACAGCTGGTAGATAGTCAAATTTAGATGATAAGATAAGTTTGTCTATCAGACCCCAAGGGTTTTAAAGGGGTTCAGTTGGCTATGGCAAGTTGCTTTCAGGTAATTTATGCAAGGCTTCCAGGACAGTTGGCGATCAAACAGAAGGCTAAGAAATTTGACCGTATCTTGTTCATGGATATGGCAATCATACAGGTATAACTAAATATTATGGACACCAGGGCAAGAGAGGATGCATAAAGCATACTAATGGTATGTATCGTGGTTGAACACAATATAGTTTGAACACACACTCAAAATGCTTAACATAACTGTCCACAAGAAATGTACTTTCAATATCTGAAGAATTATGGTAGGTTAAAGGTAAAACGTTTATATTAAACATAGCCACAGAGAAAATCTGTGTGTATAATGTACTTTGGCATTTTGATGCAAATACACACAAAAGAACTGTGATATAAACATTTAAAGTTCTTCCAATTGATTAGGGTGTTCACTAAAGTTAGCATGCAGTGGTAGAGGCAGACTATATTGCTATATAACAGAAGTGTGAGCATCACAACCATGAAGCTGAGAAAGCAGAGGAAAACACTGTAACCTTGGTATCATTATTTTGCTGAAAGTTAGACACTTGCACAAGTTGGTCAAAACTGACTTCTCTATACTGGAAGATTAGAAAAGGAAGGAGACTTAAAAACTGCTATAGCACAATATAATGTGAAGGAAACATTAAGAAGTCAACATTTTTTTCAGTAGTTTATATTTTGCCGTTGATCTGCTGCTGTACACAACTAGCAGGATTGTACAAATTAGCTATCTCTAGATTATGTTCTAAAATGTGGCACTCGTCTAGTTTTGCAGCCTTAACCCTATATGTACAAAGTTCAAATAAAAAAAGATGTTCATCACTGTATAGAAGATCTACTTAATTCAAAATTTTCCCTGATGATGTTGTATATTACGACAACGCTGTAATGCAATACATCTAAACATTTAAATTTCCTGGCTCACTCAGTCTTAATGTAATAATAATGATTTGAGCATGATTCATGTGTGTTTGTAGGCACACAGTCACTTCACAAAGAGCTGCAACAGAAATAGTTCCACAGGCCAATGTTGCCAAATACAGCAGTCATCATACCAAACTACGGGTTGTTGGCGCAGCAAAACACACCCCATCCCCCTATTCACTAGCATAATGGACCTCAATGCATTACAATCATTACAAAAAATCTAAACCTGATTTTTGAGGGGGCTCTCAAAGTGCTCAGAGGTATTACATTTGAAAGTGCTACAGACACATTTTCTTGAGTGAAAACGAACAGAAAACTTAGCTTCTGATCAGATTCATTCACAACACAAATTACATACATCAAATTTTAAAAAGCACCATTTTTACATTAAAACACTCCAGCTTCTACACTTTCCAAACAAAATAATTTACAACTACTTATCTGAGGTGCCTTGCTTAGTGGTTTGGGAGTGGGGTGACTAGTACACCACAAATGCCAAGTGCTGAAGATCTGCCACTTGTTGAGGGCGTTGGTAATGGTGCCTTTCAGGTCGTGTGCATGTGAAAATTGTACTTCAAAACAAATTCAAGAAAAAAGTGCTGACTTTAGAGCGAGGCTAGTGCAAGAGGTGGGGAGGGGTTAAGGGGACTCTCTCACCTGTTAACCAACATTAACCTCCTCATCCCTTGCAAGGACAAAATTGCACACCTTAAAACTTACAATAAAATATTAGAATATTTGTAGACAAACCATAACCCAACATCCTAAACAAGCGTAAACATCTCAGCACAAACTACAGGAAGATGAGGTTGAATTAAGTGCTGACTTCCTGATAGTACCCGCAGCATAATGAAGACTGCACTCATTTATTGGATGCCTTTATCTTAACCTATGTCCTCTTCTGCATGGTAGGAGTTCTACTAAGCAGAATATCTGCTTTTCAGTTGCAATATGCAACTTTGCCACCTTTTCTGTCAACTTACAACCCATTATTCTATAACAGGCAGCTGCACTACTGAACTTTTGTACCAGTCCTTTTACCATAAAAGGCAGCCACATTGCATTCTAACGTCATCAGCCATTAAGCCATTTTAAACCATTTGAGGCACCCCAGCCAAACCCAGCCATTGTCAGGTATAAAACAGTCATTCACTCTACGGTATACAATGTTCTGTGTTACCTTAAACAAAAATATCAAGTATCTGGGGGAGGTGATGGCTAGGCTTGGCTGTGACAACCTGACAACAGCTACTTAATACAGGCATGGGGGAGGCAGTTCCTCACAAACAACCATTGCAAGGGAGTCAGGTTTTATAAAATAATAAAATAGAAAAAAAAGGTGAACAGAAACAGTACACATCAGTTGCCAGATGGCGACACACTCATAATCATTTACACAAAATACCTACACTTAAACCTCCAGTATTTCATTGTTAAAAAAGTCTTTGTTATGTACAAAATATAGGCTAAAACTTAAAACCTAAATGCTGTACAAAAGGCATCGGTAGACTAAGCTTATATTTCAGTATCAAATACAACGGCCTCAACAGAAGAAATGAGCACATTAACCAATTTTCTTAACAATTATTGTACCTAAAATTGTACAGTTTAAAAACCACTGCGCCAAATAATCTTGCTTGTTTACAACCGGGTAAATTCACATCAAGCCCGTACAGTACAGGACCCAAGGAGCAGCACGACCTTCAGAACAACAATTTTACGAGTGTCATCAACATGCCCGGGAAAATTGTTTAATGGCAAACTCGGATTTAATCTAATTTTCCTCGAGACCACCGATGTAACTCGGAATATTGTAATTCTGCTGCGACGAGGTATTAAAACACTTGACTTCATTATACCTTAATATTAGTCAGATATTAAAGGAAATTTACAATAGTAACAACAATAAAATTATGGACTATGTCTTTAACACTAGTGAGAATCACAATTTTTTTTTACCTAGGAAAAACTACCTTAAAAAATTAAATAGTGACATACATGTAAAATACAGTAAATATTGCTCGTCCACGTAAAAACTATTAAACAAATTAGCGAGAGAGCAAGTCCCAACATATGTATAAAAAAGAAGAAAGATTAAATAAAAACAGAAAAGAGGCAGAGAAAGTGGTCCTGTACAGGGCAGTTCTTGATACGAGCTAATCTTTGGTCTCTGTGTTGTCTTACTTCTAACCTTAGACCAGGTGGAGAGGTTTTATTGTGGTGGGCTTTGAAGTGGTGGAGTTGTGGTGACGATGGTACATTGCTCGAAAGTCATTAGTAGGCAATAAAGGGGATGGTCATTCTCTTTCACAAGGTTTGTGTACTGTTTGTCGTCCCGAAGGAGGCATACTGTTTCTACTACATACCTGCTTCATTATAATACTCTGCTGCCCACCCACACTGGAAGGGTGCCAATTTACTTATCTCATTTATATAGTATATAAATATACATGTACATACTATATATATATATATATATATATATATATATATATATATATATATACACACACACACATACATACATTAATGTACACATGTTTATTATATAATGCCAAAGACACTTACATGAATGAGAGCAACTTCAATCTACTCTTTTAAATGGAGGCCATAAATACTCTTTACAAAACTCTAAATTTAATTAATAAACTATTATACAGTTTATAAAAGCTGGTTACTCTCCTGACATGGTAACATGACCATGTAATTGTGAGCAAGAGATCAACTATTCAATAAGGCCAATTTTACCAGTTACAGCCACAAATGTTGAAATGAAAACCTTACCAAATCCCCGCTATCCTAAATCATACCATCATAGAGATGGTCAGGGGGAAACTTCAAGAGGCAAACTGAAGTTGTTTTATGACAAGTTTTACCATTCGTACTTCCAAACTTTTAAACTTTTTGTGGCACATAATTCTTGCAAAATATGGCACTCTTCCAGCATGGGTTCAAGTCATCTACACAATGAACCCTCAGAATCCATGACTATAGCTGGATGTATGAAAATGGCTGAGCATTACTAGGCGAGGGCCGCCCATTGGTGTGTGGATCTCCGCCCTCTTGCCCGATAACACCCTCACTACCATACCGAGCTGCCCCTGGAAAAGAAAAAATATAATGATCAAAATTCAAGCTTACAAACTGCAAATAAACAATGATGAAGACATACTCTCTCCTCATAATCCCCCTATTTCCCCCTCCCCACCTCTCTTCCATTTCCCCAATGTCTTCAGTTTCTTCTCTCCCTCCCTCCACCCCCACACAAACACTCAGGCAATCACACCACAAAACAACCACACAGAAATACATAGTTTTCCACTCTGTGGCATCTTAAAAATAAAAAATAAAAAATGGGGTCCCAGAGAGCAGGACGGAAAACTAGGGGACTGGAGGATGAGTCTGCAAAGGAAGATTGGGCAGCAGAGCTCATGAAAAGGGAACATGAGTGGGGAAGGAAGCTAGAGGAGCTTAGCATGAAAATGGAGGAGAGGATAGCTGCAGAAAGTAAGATAAGGGAGGAGAGGATAGCTGCAGAAAGCAGGAAGTGGGAAAAGCAAGTCACAACAGCAGAGGCTAAGATACAGAGATTAGAAGAACTGAAAAATTTGAAACAGCCAGTAGAACTAAAAAGCAATGTGGACATGGTATCAGAAACTGCTACCTCAGTCACAAAGAAGAGGACTGTAGAGAACGGAGTAAAACTGAATGCAGAGGCTATATCAGACCATCGTGGAGCCCGAGAGAAAGAGAGGATCACATCAGGAACAATCGAGGAGTGTAGTAAAAGGGAGAGCTAAGCTATATGTAGAAGCCCTAACAGACCACAGCAGTGCACAGGGAAAGTTAAGAAGGGAAAGCGACAGGCCACTGGGCAAAGGGATAACAGACAGTGAAGAGATTGAAGAAAGGAAAGCTTCAATGGAGGCAACTAAATCGAATCAGGGGTTACACAGGGATAGGCAGTGGGAGAATGAAAGAGAGAGATCAGTCTTTGTTTATGGGCTCCATGAAGCTGAAGGGGAAATTACGAAGCAAGAAGACAAGGGGAGAAAATGCGATTGAAAACATCATGAAAGCAATAGGAGAAGATGACATGACCCAGCTGGCAAATTTTCTGAGAATAGGGGATTTGCAAGAGGAAGAATCCGGCCAGTCAAAGTAATTTTCAAAGCAGAATTGACTCGAAACAGGATCCTGCAGGAGAAAGCAAGACTAAGGGATATGTCAGAGTACCGGAGGGTGTATCTCGACCGCGACAGAACACGGGAAGAAAGACAGAAACTGAAAGAGAGGGTACAGAGACAAAAGGAGGAAAGAGAGATGGACAGGAGAACCCAGACTCAGGAGGAAGCTCTAATACAACCACCTTCAGATGTTCCCCAACCTGGACAACCCCAATGCAACCAAACAACCTAACCCAAAACACACATGCCATACCCAATGATTCCACCCACCTCAGTACAAACTCCACCTTCACACCAACCACCCATAGTTCCCCATCAGATCTCCCACTTTCCCAACCCCAACATACCCCCAGACTACGGTTTTAGAAAAGAAGTTAAAGGTTTGGTATACAAATGCAGATGGTATAACAAATAAATGTGAGAGTGGCATGAAAGAATAAAGGAGACATCCCCAGACATAATAGCACTCACAGAAACGAAACTCACCAGGATGATAACAGATGCAATCTTCCCACCCGGATATCAAATCCTCAGGAAAGATAGAGGGAGCAGAGGGGAGGAGGAGTTGCACTGCTCATTAAGAACAGGTGGGGATTTGAGGAAGTGGAAGGAATGGATGGAATGGGTGAAAGGGACTACATAGTAGGAACAATTCAGTCTGAGGGCCATAAGGTGATAATTGCTGTAATGTACAACCCGCCACAGAACTGCAGGAGGCCAAGAGAAGAATACGACGAGAGCAACAGAGCAATGGTAGACACACTAGCCGAGGTAGCCAGAAGAGCCCACATGGGAGAGCAAAGTTACTAGTTATGGGTGATTTCAATCACAAAGAGATTGATTGGGAAAACCTAGAGCCCCATGGGGGTCCTGAATCATGGAGAGCCAAGATGATGGATGTGGTACTGGAAAACCTCATGCATCAACATGTTAGAGACACTACCAGAGAGAGGTGGGGATGATCCAGCAAGACTGGACCTAGTATTCACCTTGAGTAGTTCGGACATCGAGGATATCACGTATGAAAGGCCCCTTGGAGCTAGTGATCATTTGGTTCTGTGTTTTGATTATATAGTTGAGCTACAAGTGGAGAGGGGAGCAGGAATAGGAAGGAGAAACAAAACTACAAAAGGGGGACTACACAGGCATGAGGAACTTCCTACAAGACGTTCAGTGGGAGAGAGAATTGGCAGGAAAACCAGTAAAAGAAATGATGGAATATGTGACAACCAAATGCAAAGAGGCAGAGGAGAGGTTTGTCCCCAAGGAAACAGAAGTAATGGGAAGACCAGAACGAGTCCTTGGTTCACCCAGAGGTGTAGGGAGGCAAAAAGTAAGTGTAATAGAGAAGGGAAAAAAGTACAGAAGACAAAGGACCCAGGAAAATAAGAGATTAGCCGAAGAGCCAGAAACGAATATGCACAGGTAAGAAGGAGGCTCAGCGACAATATGAAAATGATATAGCATCAAAAGTCAAGTCTGACCCGAAGCTGTTGTATAGCCACATCAGGAAGAAAACAACAGTCAAGGACCAGGTAATCAGGCTGAGAAAGGAAGGTGGGGAGTTCACAATAAACGACCAAGAGGTATGTGAGGAGCTCAACATGAGATTTAAAGAAGTATTTACACAGGAGACAGGTAGGACTCCAGGAATTCAGAATAGGGAGGTATACCAACAAGTGCTGGATGAAATACACACAACCGAGGAGGAGGTGAAGAAGCTGCTATGTGAACTCGATACCTCAAAAGCGGTGGGACCGGACAACATTTCTCCGTGGGTCCTTAGAGAGGGAGCAGAGATGTTGTGTGTGCCACTAACACAAATCTTCAACACATCCATTGAAACTGGGCAACTACCTGAGGCGTGGAAGATGGCAAATGTAGTCCCAATTTTTAAGAAAGGAGACAGACACGAGGCATTAAACTACAGACCTGTGTCACTGACGTGTATAGTATGCAAAGTCATGGAGAAGATCATCAGGAGGAGAGTGGTGGAGCACCTAGAAAGACACAAGCTTATAAACGACAACCAGCACGGTTTCAGGGAAGGAAAATCCTGTATCACAAACCTACTGGAGTTTTATGATAAGGTAACAGAAGTAAGACACGAGAGAGGGGTGGATAGACTGCATTTTTGGACTGCAAGAAGGCGTTCGACACAGTTCCTCACAAGAGGTTAATGCAAAAGCTAAAGGATCAGGCACACGTAACAGGAAAAAAACTGCAATGGATCAGAGAATATCTGACAGGGAGGCAACAACGAGTCATGGTACGTGACGAGATGTCAGAGTGGGCACCTGTGACGAGTGGAGTTCCACAAGGGTCAGTCCTAGGACCTGTACTGTTTTTGGTATATGTGAATGACATAACGGAAGGGATAGACTCAGAAGTGTCCCTGTTTGCAGATGATGTGAAGTTAATGAGAAGAATAAAATCAGTCGAGGATCAGGCAGGACTACAAAGAGACCTGGACAGGCTGCAAGCCTGGTCCAGTAACTGGCTCCTTGAATTTAACCCTGCCAAATGTAAAGTCATGAATATCGGGAAGGGCAAAGAAGACCGCAGACAGAGTATAGTCTAGGTGGCCAAAGACTGCAAGCCTCACTCAAAGAAAAGATCTTGGGGTGAGTATAATACCGAGCACATCTCCTGAGGCACACATCAATCAGATAACTGCTGCAGCATACGGGCGGCTGGCAAACCTAAGAATAGCGTTCCAATACCTCACTAAGGAATCATTCAAGACTCTGTATACCATATACGTCAGGCCCATACTGGAGTATGCAGCACCGGTTTGGAACCCACACCTGGTCAAGCACGTCAAGAAATTAGAGAAAGTGCAAAGGTTTGCAACAAGACTAGTCCCAGAGCTAAGGGATTGTCCTACGAAGAAAGGTTAAGGGAAATCGGCCTGACGACACTAGAGGACAGGAGGGTTAGGGGAGACATGATAACGACATATAAAATACTGCGAGGAATAGATAAGGTGGACAGAGACAAGATGTTCCAGAGAGGGGACACAGAAACAAGGGGTCATAATTGGAAGTTGAAGACTCCTATGAGTCAAAGGGATGTTAGGAAGTATTTCTTCAGTCATAGAGTTGTCAGGAAGTGGAATAGCTTAGAAAGCGACATAGTGGAGGCAGGAACCATACATAGTTTTAAGACTAGGTTTGATAAAGCTCATGGAGCAGGGAGAGAGAGGACCTAGTAGCAATCAGTGAAGAGGCGGGGCCAGGAGCTATGAATCGACCCCTGCAACCACAAATAGGTGAGTACTGTGTCACTTACAGCACAGGTTACTTTTCTGAAAACTGGCATGTAATCCATATTAAAGCTAACTAATTTAAAGAACGAGGGTAAAATAGGGTTACCGGTGGTATATTCTTCAAACATCCCAACATGCCAAGCAGCATTTTTAAACCTAGAGAAAAATAATTTTAAAAATTTTATCTTGCCTTACATCCTTTGATAGTCAGCACTTGAAGTGGGGTTAGGGTTAATGTGGGCCCACAGGGCTCAACTAAATGTAATGATTTTTCACACGTGGAAGGCCGAGTTCGATTCCCAGAAGGGTGGAAACATTTTGATGTGTTTCCTTACACCTGTTGTCCTGTTCACCTAGCAGCAAATAGGTACCTGGGTGTTAGTCGACTGGTGTGGATCGCATCTTGAAGACCCCAATGGAAATAAGACCGACAGTCCTTGATGAAGCACTGCCTTTCTTGGGTTATCCTGGGTGGCTAACCCTCTGGGGTTAAAAATCTGAACGAAATCTCATCTTATCTTACCAATGCCATCAACATGCCAACTTGTTTAAAAAATATAGTACAGTGGACCCCGGTGTTCGTGATGCTCCAAACTCGAACAATTATGTAAGTGTATTTTTGTAAGTGCTTTTGTAAGTGTATTTTTGGGGGTCTAAAAGGACTAATCTACTTTACATTATTCCTTATGGGAATAAATTTGTTTGGTAACGGCACTTGAACAGCATTCTGGAACGAAAAATTCACGAAAACCGGGGGTCCACTGTACATTGGTCCCTCAAGTTATGATATTAATCCTTCCAGAAGACTTATGCACTGTGTGCTGCAGATACAGTGGACCCCCGACTTTCGGCCGGTTCGACTTTCGATCACTTTTTTTGGCCCAATTTCCCCCCGACAATCGGCTGTTTCCCCGACTATCGGCCCACGTACCAGACCTGTCCGCCTCCCCGCGCAGGCGCCGTGAGCCAGTGTAGCTTTGTTTATCCTTGAGTGAACATTGCGCTCATTCAAGCATTTCACACTAATTTTATTGTACAGTGGACCCCCGAGTTTCGTAAAAACTTCACTCCGGAAGTCTGCTCAAGTGCCATTACCGAACGAATTTACTCCCTTAAGGAAAAATTTCACGTAGGTTAGTCTATTTCAGACCCCCAAAAATACACTTCCACAAGAACTTACAAAATTATACTTAAATAATTGCACGATTTCCGGGGTATTCGTTAACCGAGGGTCCACTGTATTTAGTGCTTGTCACTGTGAAATATAAGTCACCATGGGTCCAAAGAAGCTTCCTTGTGGCACCCCTGTAGTAAAGAAAGTGAGGAACACCATCGAACTGAAGAAGATACAATAGGGCCCCACTTATACGGCAGGTTAAGTTCCAGGCTGGTGCCTTAAAGCAGACATCGCCGAAAAGCAGAACGCCATTTTTTTCCACTTCTAAATGCATATAAATGCCAGACAACAAGCAATAGCACTAGGCATTAAAAAACACAATAAAAAGTAAGATACACACTTATTACTTACCTTAAAGTATTAACATTGGCTTAAAATAGTATGTGAACCAATTTATGAAAAGATCAGTAGTCATCCAAGCTTTTGAATTGGATTTATAATAAACAGGGAGGCTACCTTTTGCATAGTTCTTTAGGGCCCTAGGATTCTCTGAGTGATAAATTATCGTAGGTTTTTAACTTGCAATCCCCAGCAACATTAGCTCCTAGCAAGATTGTTAGTTGAAGACTCCGATGAGTCAAAGGGATGTTAGGAAGTATTTCTTCAGCCATAGAGTAGTCAGGAAGTGGAATAGTCTAGCAAGTGATGTAGTGGAGGCAGGAACCATACATAGCTTTAAGACGAGGTATGATAAAGCTCATGGAGCAGGGAGAGAAGGGACCCAGTAGCGTCTCAACCCCTGCAACCACAATTAGGTGAGTACACTCTTGGGTTATCCTGGGTTCTCTACACATATGCTGCTATATGTAACTGTATTTGATGGCTATCTCAGCGATCAACATATACCTTGTTAGTAAGTTTATTCAGGTATACACAAATACAGTTACATAGATTATCATACATAGCAGAATATGCGTAGAGAACCTAGGATAACCCAAAAAAGTCAGATCACTCAGTTTAATCATTTCTAACTTGGCACTTAAAGTAAGAGTCTTACGACTCCTCTTTTTATCACAACTAAGCTTAGATGCCATAGTCAATGAGAGCCAACTAGTTAATGAAAGAGTAAACGAGAGAGAGAACGAGATACAGAGTTCAGACAAGGTAAAAAAACAAACTGAACAGGTAGTGGGCGATCACTCGGTCAGGCGAAATGAATGCGATTAATACGTGTCCACTTTTAGCTCATTCACATACGTTTGTAAGTTTGTGAAACTTTTACCTCAAAATAATTTTTTTTATTCTTACGATACTCCTACAAAGTTGCTTGGTAAACAAATCTCATATTTGTCAATTTTTATTCTATGGGTGTATGTATCATGTTTATATGCTATGTAACGTGTTTTTTAAATAATTTTGAAGAAAATATCATAGATGAATTAATGAAAATGTCTATAATAACGTAAAATAAGACATTTAATGTGCCCAAGAGTGATTATTATTAGTATTACGTAATGTTTTCCCTTCGCCTGGCAACACCATAGCATATAAACAGCATGTTTATATGCTTTGTAATGTGTTTCTTATATAATTTTGAAGAAAATATCATAGATGGATTAATGAAAATGTCTATAATAATGTAAAATAAGACATTTAATGTGCCCAAGAGTGATTATTATTAGTATCTATTTCAGACTCCCAAAAATACACTTCCACAAGCACTGACAATATTATACTTACATAATTGTACGATTTCCGGGGTTTACGAAACTCGGGGGTCCACTGTATTACGTAATGTGTTTCTTATATAATTTTGAAGAAAATATCATAGATGGATTAATGAAAATGTCTATACTGACGTAAAATTGGACATTTAATGTGCCCAAGAGTGATTATCACATAATAGAGATGTGCTCACGGAAAATGTAAACAAACCGGGTGGCGCGCGCCGTATCTGAAAGACCGCTCGCCGTATACAAAAGTTTTGGTCATAATTTGAACTCGCCGTATGAACAGAACGCCGAAAGGCAAAATGCCGAAAAGCGGGGCCCTACAATAGTTGAAAAATATGAGTGGCGTATGTATGTGGAAGCTTGCCAGGATGTATGGCAAAAACAAATCTACTATCACCTCTATCCTGGCAAAGAGAAAAGAAATCAAGGAAGCTGATGTTGCAAAAGGTGTTGACATGTTTGCCAAAAATAGATCAAAAACAGTGGATGAGGTTGAGAAGTTGTTGGCGGTGTGGATCAATGAAAAACAGATAGCGGGTGATAGTGTTTCCATGGCGATAATTTGTGAAAAGGCAAGGCAGTTGCACGCAGATCTTGTAAAGACAATGCCTGGAACAAGTGCTGATGCGAGTGATTTTAAGGCCAGCAAAGGCTGGTTTGACAGATTTAGGAAATGTAGTGGCATACACAGTGTTGTAAGGCATGGTGAAGCAGCCAGTTCAGAAAAATGTGCTGCTGAAAAGTTTGTGCCTGAATTTAAGGGGGTTGTAGACACTGAAAAATTCTTCCCCCAACAAGTGTTTAATTGTGATGAAACAGGCCTCTTTTGGAAGATAATGCCAAAGAGGACCTACATTACTCAAGAGGAAAGGGCACTGCCAGGACACAAGCCTATGAAAGACAGGCTAACTCTCATGTTGTGTAGTAATGCTAGTGGGGATTTTAAAGTGAAGCCTTTACTGAAAATCCCAGTGTGTTCAAGAAACACAATGTGAACAAGAATAATTTGTGTGTGTTTTGGAAGGCTAACACTAAGGCACATGGGTCAAGACGGCAATTTTCGCGGAATGGCTCACTGGAGTGTTTGGCCCCAGTGTGAAAAAATACCTCCAGGAAAAGAAATTGGCTCTCAAGTGCCTCCTGGTACTGGACAATGCTCCTGCTCATCCTCACAACTTGGAAGACTATCTGTCTGAGAACTTCAATTTCATCACAGGGTAGAGCTAACCACTGAAGAGCTGCAAGATCTCCAACAGCATCAGACCACAGTAGAGGAAATTGCTTCACAGGAGGAGGAAGATGGACAGGGTGAGGTAACTTCTTCAGAGATTAAGGAAATTTGTTCTATGTGGACTAAGGTGCAGACATTTCACACACAACCCGCACATATAAAAGGGAGGAGCTTACGACGACTTTTCGGCCCGACTTTTCTGCCATGTCAGAGATCACAGTCATCCTATTGATTGGTCTTCTGCTAAAACTGTCTACCCTACGTCCAACTTTCATAGTCGCCGCCTGGTTGAATCCTCCCTTATACACAACTTTCCCTGTATGAATCTTAGCCCTGGCTTTGTCTCTGTTGATGCTTTCCTCTTTCATTACATTGTTAAATGCTCTAAACTTCAGAACACCCATGACTTAACCTGATTCCTTCCCCTTTCATCTCTTCCCCCTTCTCCTTTTTTCTCCTATGGGTTTTCCTTTCTTTCTTTTCTTTTGCCTTGTTTTTGTCCTTCATTTTATTCGCCTTTCCTCCCTCTGTGTTCTCGTCCCACCCTTGCGGGCCGCTAGCCTCACTGCAGTGCTCCTTTCCTAGAATATGACTGTCTCCACTACTACTATTACTACTACTACCACTTCCACTACTTACTCCATTATTACCCCACTCTCTTGTACCCTCCCCTGTCTGCCTGCCTATAAATACCCCTTCCTCCTTCTCTGTGTGTTAATGTGACTTTGTAAATGGTCCAAGTCGGGCCGAAACGTCGTCGTAAGCTCCTCCCTTTTATATGTGCGGGTTGTGTGTGTATTGTTCCAGTCACGGTATTGTGCCTTTTTTGTTATTTGTGCAGACATTTGTTGAAAAACACCACCCTGAGCAAACTGAAACAAGCCATATCTGCAACATGTTCAATGACAAAACCTTGTCCCACTTCAGGAAAATGTTAAAGAGATGCCAGAAACAGACCTCTCTGGACAGTTATTTTGTGTGACAGGGGTCTAGTGACTCTCAAGCTGGTCCTAGTGGCATTAAAAGACAAAGAAGGGAAGTAACCCCAGAGAGGGACTTGTTACCTGAAGTCCTTATGGAGGGGGATTCCCCTTCCAAACACTAAGCCCTTGCCCTGTCCGCCTCCCTATCTTCCATATGCCAGCAAGCCTCTTCAACAAAGGTAAGTAAATGTTATTTATTATTTCTTGTTATTATTTGTTATTAAGTGTTTTATGTATGTAAAACTATAGTTAATCTTTACAAAATTAATTTTTTGTGAATATTTTTGGGTGTCTGGAACGGATTAATTGTATTTACATTATTTCTTATGGGAAATAATGGTTCTACTTTCGGCCAGTTCGAGTTAAGGCCTAGCTCCTGGAATGGACTACGGCCAATACTCGGGGTCCACTGTACAATGCAAATAGACGGATCTCCATTTTAAGGAAGTTATTAGTAGAATATACAGTAAAACAACCAATACAATCAATCATGAAAACCTGTGTAGTCTGCAACCAAACAAACAAACGCTACAGTGGACCCTCAGAAATCGAACACCTCAGCAATCGAACAAATCGGAAATAGAACACTTTTTAGAACAAATTTTATTTCGGTAATCGAACACTTTCCGCCAATCGAACAAGTGCGTACCAGACCTGTCTGCCCAGGCGTCGTGAGTCAGTCTAGCTTTGTTTATCCTCCAGTGAACATTACCCTGCTTGCTCTTCCAAACATTTCACAATTAATTGTGTTTGGAGCTTGTTCATTGGTGGAGGCAGTGGTGATGAGAGGCAGTAGTGGTGAGAGGCAGTGGTGGTGAGAGGCAGTAGTCGTGAGAGGCAGTGGTGGTGAGAGGCAGTGGTGGTGAGAGGCAGTGGTGGTGAGAGGCAGTGGTGGTGAGAGGCAGTGGTGATGAGAGGCAGTGGTGGTGAGAGGCAGTAGTGGTGAGAGGCAGTAGTGATGAGAGGCAGTGGTGGTGAGAGGCAGTGGTCATGAGAGGCAGTGGTCATGAGAGGCAGTCCTAATGTAGAGTGAGGTGAGTAAACAACATTAAATGAATAAACGAGAGAGAATGAGAGTGTAGAAGGTTCGGGAGTTTTGTAAACAAACCAGTTGTTGTTGTTGCTGTTACCAGCCTGGACAGGAATGAATTCTGTTCACTCCGTGAAGCTGACTGGAAAGAAGTGATCTAATGCAGTTAGCATTACAAACTCCGTTTTCTCTTATACTAACATGTCTGAAGGAGGAAAGAATGGGAAGATGTTTTCATAGCTGGACCAAGAATGCCCGCCACCACATTCATAATGACATACATATTTTATTCATTCTAGAGTGTATATCAGGTTTTTATGTTATTTATATTGTTTATTATGTCATATCAGATGAATTGTGATAGATATAAATAAGCTGTTGAGTTGATAATAGCATCATAGTGAAGTACTAGTATTTTGTCATGCCTCCTGACAGCAGGAACGGATTAATTGTATTTCCATTATTTCTTATGGGAAATAATGATTCGATTTTCGAACATTTCGAGTTAAGAACAAGCTCCTGGAACGGATTATGTTCTATTTCCAAGGGTCCACTGTACATGGATTACCTGCAACTTCTGTGGTAAATGGAGCCCCGCCCCTTGTGCGGGTATTCAGGAATCAACTATGTACAAGAGATATTAAACCAGGGAAGTGTTTTTGGGTATGCCCAAATGAGACCGAATTGTGGAATAAAATCACATTGATATTAACCCGTAAACGGTCCACACGTATATATACGTTAGTACCGCTACTGCCCCAAATGTATATTTACGTTTTATTTTTCCTGCCTCCAAATTTGGCACGATTGGCCTGAGATGCCTGGTCAGCATAGAATATGCCTTAGCCCTTGGTGTTCGCTGTATTAAAAAAATCTGGGACCACTTAGTACCTTGTGGGAGGACCAGTTCAATTGAGCGCCAGCTTGAGCAAATATAGCGGCAAACACATGGGATTCACTGATGTCATGTAGTATTAACTCTCCCATTTTAAGTGGAAAGTGATGTTGACCTCAAATTTAGTGGTTCTGAGGTGGATATGGCCATAAGTGGTCAAGGAAATATCAAAAACCTTGATAATAACCCATGTGCAACATCCTTTCAGAATGTCTTATAACATATGCCTGTCTATCTTTATCTGTCTGTCTCTGTCTATCTCGATCTGACTCTATCTATCTCTGTCTCACAGGTACACAAATACAATTATACATAGTGTAAATTTCCTAGGATAACCCAAAAAATCCAGACAAAGTGCTTGTAGATATGTGTAAACATGACTGGCAAATTCATATTTACACTTGCTCAGGAACCAGACGTGTTGGTTCAGGAGTGGATCTCTCTGAGACAGGAGAGCTAGATGCTAGATGGACAGACAGGCAGATAGACAGAGAGCTTGACAGACAGGCAGATAGACAGAGAGCTTGACAGACAGGCAGATAGACAGAGAGCTTGGACAGATAGACAGAGAGCTTGACAGACAGGCAGATAGACAGAGAGCTTGACAGACAGGCAGATAGACAGAGAGCTTGACAGACAGGCAGATATACAGAGAGCTTGACAGACAGGCAGATAGACAGAAAGCTTGACAGACAGGCAGATAGACAGAGAGCTTGACAGACAGGCAGATAGACAGAGAGCTTGACAGACAGGCAGATAGACAGAGAGCTTGACAGACAGGCAGATAGACAGAGAGCTTGACAGACAGGCAGATAGACAGAGAGCTTGAGACAGGCAGATAGACAGAGAGCTTGACAGACAGGCAGATAGACAGAGAGCTTGACAGACAGGCAGATAGACAGAGAGCTTGACAGACAGAGAGCATGACAGACAGACAGATACAGAGATTTTAGATTTTGCTACCAAAGTGGCTAGTTTATTGTGCACCCCATATCCATCCTGTGGAGAGAGAGCTTGACAGACAGATAGACAGAGTTTGACAGACAGATATATTTGTGTAACAGTGAAAACTGAGGGGGATGCTCATCAAATGTCACCCTATATCTTATCTTATCACGGCACTCTCACGTACGCTCATCATATGTCACCAATTATCTTATCTTGTCACTGTCAGCAGTGGACTGACTTGTCTTACATTGTGCTTGAAGGGAACTTATTATTTTTTATTCTTATTATTATTATTTTCATTAATCATATTATTATTATTATTATTATATACTCCCATGTATCCAAAACATTGCTGGGACCTATAAAATACTTTGTATATATTCCTAGACAATAGTAAATGACCAAAACAGGTGTAAATGTCCACCTGCCAGTGTGTTTGTGACAATTTGAGTACAATTTCAGTACCTAATATTAGTGTTAGAACAAAGAACTACTGTAAATTGTAATTATCAGAACATAAAAATTATATAAAATAATATAAAAACGAGAAAGAAAGGTATATCGGCAACACTTCTGCAAGCGGCAGGACTCAATGTTGCCGTCAGGTGAGCATTCAGTGCCAACTTCTCAGCCTCATATATCGGTAAGTACTGAGCCTAACTTTTTTTTTTTTGCTATAACACTTAGAAAAATGTGCTCTTTATTTCTATAATTTTTTTTTTCAAAATATTCGGGGCACTGGGGTAGTAAACGTATATATACGTTTGGACCGTTTACAGGTTAAAAGATTATAACATAAAACTGGCCTTAATAAAAAAAACATGATGGCATTCTATAACAGTTGGGAAAATAAAAAATCTGGGCCAGATGGTGCTATCGCCCCTGGTACAAATGCTGTCCTGGTAGATAGAAACTGAAAGAGTGGAGAAACAAATGATGGTGTCCTGAAGGGAAACAGGAGCTCTAGTGGGGAAACAGGTGTAGACAAAGACATACAAAAACCAATGTTACACATTAGCAATGACAGAAATCGTACACCAACTACAATCATTTCTGGAGTGGAATCACAGTCAATGGCCTCCACTCCAGAACAACAGATATTAGTGCCAAGAAAAAAAGACCCTCCCCCCCATACCACCAATCCGACGACATTCATCTTTGCAAATATACAGGGTCTAAAGCCAGTGAAGAACAACAAAATATCTTACATCAGTGGACTGCTTACAGAGTCGAATGCAATGTTTGCGGCTTTCACATAGACCAACATAAAGGATTACTTGGACAATGAAATATGGATCCCGGGCTACAACCTATACAGATGTGACAAAGTGAGCAGGCAAAAGGGAGGAGGGGTTGGCCTGTATATCACAGTCACTTATATTCTCAGAACTATTAAATGCCTCAAATGATGTAGCTGAAGTTTTAGCAGTAAAGATCGTGAATCAAAACCTGGTCATAACGGTTGTATACAAGCCTCCGGATGCAACGCCCCAACAATGCCAGGAACAACTTCTGAAAATTCACCACTGTCTGGAAAACCTTCCAGCTCCTGCCCCCAACATCTTGCTCCTGGGGGACTTCAACCTAAGGCACCTAAGGTGGAGGAATATTGCAAATAATATTATAGTAGAGATAACACCAGGAGGCAGCTCAGATGAAAACTTGCACACACATGAGCTTTTAAATCTCTGCACCAAATTCACCTTAAACCAGCAAATAATAGAGCCAACAAGATTGGAGAATATGCTGGACCTCATCTTCACTAACAATGATGATCTGATAAGAAATGTCATCATATCAAAAACAATATACTCAGATCACAACATAATAGTGGTACAGACATGTATGCAGGGAGCCCCAGACCGACAAAATGTGATCAGTTGCGAGGGAGCCTTCACCAAATTCAACTTCAGTAACAAAAACATAAGGTGGGACCAAGTAAACCAAGTCCTAAATTCTATAAACTGGGAAGATAGCCTAAGTATCACAGATCCTAACATATGTCTAGAAGAAATTAACTCTGTGGCACTTGAGGTTTGCTCAAGGCAAATTCCCTTAAGGAAAAGAAGAAGATGTAAACTAGAAAGGGAAAGGCGCTCCATATACAGGAAAAGGCAAAGAATAACAGAGTGGCTACAAGAGCCCAATATATCTGAAATACGTAGGGAGACACTGGTCAGAGAAATAGCAAACATCGAAATAAAACTAAAGGAATCTTACAGGAATCAAGAAATGCGGGAAGAACTAAAAGCCATAAATGAAATTGAAAGAAACCCAAAGTATTTCTTTTCTTATGCCAAATCAAAGTCGAGAACAACATCCAGTATTGGGCCCCTACTTAAACAGGATGGGTCCTACACAGATGACAGCAAGGAAATGAGTGAGCTACTAAAGTCCCAGTATGACTCAGTTTTTAGCGAGCCGCTAACCAGACTGAGAGTCAAGACCTAAATGAATTTTAATGAGAGTGCCACAGAATTTGGTAGACGCAAACCTATCTGACATTATCCTGAAGCCAAATGACTTCGAAAAGGCGATAAATGACATGCCCATGCACTCCGCCCCAGGCCCAGACTCATGGAACTCCGTGTTCATCAAGAACTGCAAAAAGCCCCTATCACGTGATTTTAACATACCATGGAGAGGGAGCATGGACACTGGGGTCGTCCCACAGTTACTAAAAACAACAGACATAGCCCCACTCCACAAAGGGGGCAGTAAAGCAATAGCAAATAACTACAGACCAATAGCGCTAATGTCCCTAAGAAGCAAGATCGCCACTCATCTTGATACCCATCAATTACACAACCCAGGGCAGCATGAGTTTAGAGCGGGTCGCTCCTGTCTGTCCCAACTACTAGACCACTACAACAAGGTCCTGGATGCTCTAGAAGACAAACAGAATGCAGATGTTATATACACAGACTTTGCAAAAGCCTTTGACAAATGTGAGCATGGCGTAATAACACACAAAATGCGTGATAAAGGAATAACAGGAAAAGTTGGTAGCCATCTACCAACTTTTCCTAACAAATAGAACACAAATAGTAGTAGTCAACAGAGTAAAGTCTGAGGCGGTTATGGTGAAAAGCCCTGTTCCACAAGGCACAGTACTCGCTCCCATCTTGTTCCTCATCCTCATATTGGACATAGACAGGGATATAAGCCATAGTGCCGTGTCTTCCTCTGCAGATGACACCCGAATCTGCATGATAGTGTCCACCATTGAAGACACTGAAAGACTCCAAGCAGACATCAACCAAACAATATGACGTTTAATGATGAGAAATTTCAATTACTCCGATATGGAAAACGTGAGGAAATAAAAATTTCATTGGAGTATAAAACAAATTCCAACCACACAATAGAGCGAAAAACTAATGTCAAAGACCTGGGGGTGATCATGTCAGAGGATCTCACCTTCAAGGACCATAACATTGTATCAATCGCATCTGCTAGAGAAATGACAGGATGGATAATGAGAACCTTCAAAACCAGGGATGCCAAGCCCATGATGACACTCTTCAGGTCGCTTGTTCTATCTAGGCTGGAATATTGCTGCACACTAACTGGACCTTTCAAAGCAGGTGAAATTGCTGACCTAGAAAGTGTGCAGAGAACCTTCACGGCTTGCATAACTGCGATAAACCACCTCAATTACTGGGAACGCTTGAAGTTCCTAAACCTGTACTCCCTAGAACGCAGGCGAGAGAGATACATTATTATATACACTTGGAAAATCCTAGAGGGATTAGTACCAAACTTCCACACAAAAATCACTCCCTACGAAAGGAAAAGACTTGGCAGATGATGCAACATACCCCAAATGAAAAGCAGGGGTGCCACTAACATGATAAGAGACAACACAATAAGTGTCAGGGGCCCAAGACTGTTCAACTGCCTTCAAGCATACATAAGGGGGATTACCAATAGACCTCTAGCTGTCTTCAAGCAGGCACTGGACAGGCACCTAAAGTCGGTACCTGACCAGGCAGGCTGTGGTTCGTATGTTGGCCTGTTTGCAGTCAGCAGTAACAGCCTGGTTGATCTGGCCCTGATCCACCATGAAGCCTGGTCACAGACCGGACCACGGGGACGTTGACCCCTGGAACTCTCTCCAGGGAAACTCCAGGTACTTATCACATAGGCCCATCAGTCAAGTCAGTCAGTAATTCAGTCAGTAAATCATTCAAGTCAGTAAATCAATCAGTCAGTCATCACACAAACTCATATTTACCTAGCAGAGGATGGTCCTACACACCTATGAACCCAAGGCTGGGACAAGGGTGGTGGGAGTGGTAGAGTGTGGTGGGGGTGGCGGAGGGTGGCAAGGAATTGCGGTAGGTCTCCCCCATTGACTCAATGGTCTAACTCACAGACAGGCAGAGTGTATCCCGTAGGCGACGCTCCAAATTTTTCCCCCTCCCACAAACTGAACCGTGTTAAGTTAATTTTACAAAGTGTTATACAAAAATATGCTGCAATTCTTCAATAGTGCTATAACCAAAACATGCCAAACATAACCGTGTTAAACGACTGTCTACTGTATATGAGAGCTGATTTTCTCTATTCTGTGTACAGCCTCTCCTCACTTAACGACGGAGTTCCGTTCCTAAGACCACGTCGGTAAATGGATTCGTCACTAAGTGAGGAGCATACTATAATGGTAATGGGTTTATGTCAGCCATCTTTGATATTGTTTTAATATCACCTTTGCACAATTTATAACATTTCTGGTATACAGTGGACCCCCGAGTTTCGGTCACCTCGGAAATCGAACAATTATGTAAGTGTAATATTGTAAGTGCTTTTGTATGTGTATTTTTGGGGGTCTGAAAGGACTAATCTAATTTACATTTTTCCTTAAGGGAACAAATTCGTTCGGTAATGGCACTTGAACAGCCTTCTGGAATGAATTATGACGAAAATCAGGGATCCACTGTATTTTTAAATGTTTATACAGTAGTGTACTGTATATTGTAATAAACAGAATAGAAGAAATCAGCTCTAATATACATTATTTATGTATGCATACTGGTCAGAGAGCCCGTTGTAAGTCCAAGTCATCAGTAAACGAGTACGTTGCTAAGTGAGGAGAGGCTGTATTACAATATACAGTGGACCCCCGGTTATCGGCCATTCCTGATATCGGCTAACTCGGTGATAGGCCGGTTTTTTGGCTTCCGGTAATAGGCCATTTTTCTGTTATCAGCCGTATGGGACGTGTCTGTCTGCCGGCTGGAGCCGCTTGTGTTTCAGTTTGCCTGTGTCTCTCGGTGCGTGAGGAAGCTTCTGCTCATTCATCCAAACATTTCACTTGTTTTCCATTGTTTTTGGTGTTTTTTTTCAGTCCAACTGCGAAATAAGTAACCATGGCTCCAAAGAAAGTTCTTAGTAAAGTTCCTTTGGTAAAAAAAAGTGACAAACACGATAGAATTCAAGGCAGGCAGGAATAGAGGCAAGGAGTGTAGCAGGCATGCAGGGAGTGTAGTTGGAGTGACTCTCAAGCTGGTCCTAGTGGCATTAAAAGACAAAGAAGGGAAGTTACCCCAGAGAGGGCTTTGCTACCTGAAGTTCTTATGGAGGGGGACTCCCCTCCCAAACAATAACTCCTCCCTCTTTCCTCCTCCTTATCTTCCAGAAGCCAGCATTAGTCTTCAATAAAGGTATGTAATATTGATTTAATTGTTAAAATTTTTTTTTGTTGATATTTTTGTCTGGAACGGATTAATTGTATTTATTAATAATTCTTGTGGGAAATATTATTTAAGTTATAGGCCATTTCGGTCTTAGGCTGAGCTTTTGGAATGAATTACGGCCGATAACTGAGGGTCCACTGTACAGTACACTACTGCATAAACATTTAAAAATATACATGTACCAGAAATGTTATAAATGGTGCAAAGGTGACATTAAAACAATATCAAGGACGGTTGACACAAACCCACCACCATTATAGCATGCTCCTCACTAAGCGACAAATTCGTTTAACGACATGGTCTCAGGAACGGAACTCCATTGTTAAGTGAGGAGAGGCTGTAGTGCACTTACCACACAGACCTATTCTCTCATATGTAGACCCAAATTTAGCCACATCTCCAGGCCCCTCTTATATTATGCTTGCTTTCTATTTTGAATTTTTATTCACATAAAAAATAAAGATTTACTGTTATGCAAAGTACTGCATTATTGTGATAATTGTATAAATAATGTCAACCCATTTGTGACTGCGTATTAGACCGGTTAGTTGGACATGTATTGGTTGGTGACGCCATTTGTTTACTCTTGAACATCAACAAAAATCGAACATTTCTGCTACTTTGAACGCAATTTGAAGGTACTTTCCGGCTTGAAACCAATCAAAATTACAGTGGACCCCCGAATATTGTAAGCATCGGATTTCGTAAATTTCGCCAATCGTAACATTTTTTTCCTCAAAATATTGCCTCGTGGATTGTCATTTGACTACAGTGGACCCCCGGCTAACGTTCATTCCAGATAACGTTTTTTTCGGCTAAAGGTTGCTTTTTACGTTCAATATTTTTTTCGGCTAGCGTTATTTACTCAGCTAACGTTACGTACCAGACCTGTCTGCCCGCTCTGGGCTTGCGCACCTCCTCCCAGGACGCCAGTCCAGCGTTGTTTACACTTAAGTGAACAATACCCAGCGCGCTCTTTCAAGCATTCACAATACATTTGGTGTCTTTTTTGGCGATTTAGTGACTGTCACTGAAATAAGTCACCATGGGTCCAAAGAAGCTTCCTAGTGGCACCTCTGTGCTAAAGAGATTGAGGAACACCAGTTTAGCAGTTTAGCAGGCATGCAGGGAGTGTAGCAGGCATGCAGGGAGTGTAGCAGGCATGCAGGGAGTGTAGCAGGCATGCAGGGAGTGTAGCAGGCATGCAGGGAGTGTAACAGGCATGCAGGGAGTGTAGCAGGCATGCAGGGAGTGTAGCAGGCATGCAGGGAGTGTAGCAGGCATGCAGGGAGTGTAGCAGGCATGCAGGGAGTGTAGCAGGCATGCAGGGAGTGTAGCAGGCATGCAGGGAGTGTAGCAGGCATGCAGGGAGTGTAGCAGGCATGCAGGGAGTGTAGCAGGCATGCAGGGAGTGTAGCAGGCATGCAAGGAGTGTAGCAGGCATGCAGGGAGTGTAGCAGGCATGCAGGGAGTGTAGAAGGCAAGCAAGGAGTGTAACAGGCATGCAAGGAGTGTAGCAGGCATGCAGGGAGTGTAACAGGCATGAAAGGAGTGTAGCAAGCATACAGGGAGTGTAGCAGTAGTGCAGGGAGTGAGGATTTCCCTTCCAAACACTAAGCCCTGCCCCTGTCCTCCCTATCTTCCCGATGCCAGCAAGTCTCTTCAATAAAGGTAAGTAAATGTTATTTTAAATGTTTATTTCATTATTTATTTATAAATTTTAAATTGTATGTAGTATTTATGTGTGTTTTCTGTATGTAAAACTATAGTTATTCTTTAAAAAATTATTTTTTTTTTGTGAATATTTTTGGATATCAGGAACGGATTAATTGTATTTACATTATTTCTTATGGGAAATAAGGCTTCGGATAACGTTTTTTTCGGCTAAAGCTCTAGCTCCTGGAACGGATTAAGAACGTTAGCCGAGGGTCCACTGTAGTTAATAGTCGTTTGTCACGAACACATACGAGCAGCCCCACACACCATTCACAGTCAGTGTGACGTTGTTTATCAGCGAGTGACCGTCACCCCATGTGTTCATACGATACATTTCGTAATCCATTCTTTTTTGTGCTTGCAACTGCTAAATAAGCCCCCACGGGCCCAAAGAAAGTTTCTAGTGCCAGCCCTTTGGTAAAGGTAAGAAACACGATAGAATGCAAGAAAGACATCATTGAAAAATATGAAAGTGGTGTGTGTGTGTGCCCTAGCTTGCCAGGATGTATGGGAAACCCCATACAACCATCGCTTTCATCGTGGCCAAGAAAAGGAACTCAAGGAAGCTGTTGTTGCGAAAGGGGTAAATATGCTCACAAAAAAAGAGATTGCAAATAGTCGAAGATGTTGAGAATTTTTTGTTGGTGTGGATCAACCAAAAACAGTTAGCAGGAGATAGTGTTATGCAGTCAATAATTTGTGAAAAGGCAAGGCAGTGCATGATGATCTCGTAAAGAAAATGCCTGGAACAAGTGCTGATGTTAGTGAATTTAAGGCCAGCAAAGGCTGGTTTGAGAGATTTAAGAAGTGTAGTGGCATAAACAGTGTGGTAAGGCATGGCGAGGCTGCAAATTCTGACAAATGTGCGGCTGAAATTTTTTTATTTTTATTAACACATCGGCCGATTCCCACAAGGCAGGGTGGCCCGAAAAAGAAAAACTTTCATCATCATTCACTCCATCACTGTCTTGCCAGAGGGGTGCTTCACACTACAGTTATAAAACTGCAACATTAACACCCCTCCTTCAGAGTGCAGACACTGTACTTCCCATCTCCAGGACTCAAGTCCGGCCTGCCGGTTTCCCTGAATCCCTTCATAAATGTTACTTTGCTCACACTCCAACAGCACGTCAAGTATTAAAAACCATTTGTCTCCATTCACTCCTATCAAATATGCTCACACATTCTTGCTGGAAGTCCAAGCCCCTCGCACACAAAACCTCCTTTACCCCCTCCCTCCAACCTTTCCTAGCCCGACCCCTACCCCGCCTTCCCTCCACTACAGATTTATACACTCTCGAAGTCATTCTGTCTCGTTCCATTCTCTCTACATGTCCGAACCACCTCAACAACCCCTCCTCAGCTCTCTGGATAATAGTTTTGGTAATCCCGCACCTCCTCCTAATTTCCAAACTCTGAATTCTCTGCATTATATTCACACCACACACTGACCTCAGACATGACATCTCCACTGCCTCCAGCCTTCTCCTCGTTGCAACATTCATCACCCATGCTTCACACCCATATAAGAGTGTTGGTATAACTATACTCTCATACATTCCCTCTTTACTTCCATGGGCAAAGTTCTTTGTCTCCACAGACTCAAGTGCTCCACTCACCCTTTTCCCTCATCAATTCTATGAATCACCTCATCCTTCATAGACCCATCTGCTGACATGTCCACTCCCAAATATCTGAATACATTCACCTCCTCCATACTCTCTCCCTCCAATCTGATATCCAATCTTTCTTCACCTAATCTTTTTGTTATCCTCATCACCTTACTCTTTCCTATATTCACTTTCAATTTTCTTCTTTTACACACCCTACCAAATTCATCCACCAACCTCTGCAACTTTTCTTCAGAATCTCCCAAAAGCACAGTGTCATCAGCAAAAAGCAACTGTGACAACTCCCACTTTGTATTTGATTCTTTATCTTTTAACCCCACACCTCTTGCCAAGACCCTCGCATTCACTTCTCTTACAACCCCATCTATAAATATATTGAACAACCACGGTGACATCACACATCCTTGTCTAAGGCCCACTTTTACTGGAAAATAGTCCACCTCCCTCCTACACACTCTAGCCTGAGCCTCACTATCCTTATAAAAACTCTTCACTGCTTTCAGTAACCTATGTCCTATTCCATACACCTGCAACATCTGTCACATTGCCCCCCTATCCACCCTATCATACACCTTTTCCAAATCCATAAATGCAACAGAAACCTCTTTACCCTTATCCAAATACTGTTCACCTATATGTTTCACTGTAAACACTTGGTCTACACCCTCCCCCCTACCTTTCCTAAAGCCCCCTTGCTCATCTGCTATCCTGCTTTCTGTCTTACTCTTAATTCTTTCAATAATAACTACCATACACTTTACCAGGTACACTCAACAGAATTATTCCCCTATAATTTTTGCACTCTCTTTTGTCCCCTTTGCCTTTATACAAAGGAACAATACACACACTCTGCCAATCCCTAGGTACCTTACCCTCTTCCATACATTTATTAAATAATAGCACCAACCACTCCAAAACTATATCCCCACCTGATTTTAACATTTCTATCTTTATCCCATCAATCCCAGCTGCCTTACCCCCTTTCATTCTACCCACTGCCTCACAAACTTTCCCCACAATCACAACTGGCTCTTCCACACTCCTACAAGATGTTATTCCTCCTTGCCCTATACACGAAATCACAGCTTCCCTGTCTTCATCAACATTTAACAACTCCTCAAAATATTCCCTCCATCTTTCCGATACCTCTAACTCTCCATTTAATAACTCTCCTCTCCTATTTTTAACTGTCAAATCCATTTGTTCCCTAGGCTTCCTCAACTTATTAATCTCACTCAAAAACTTTTTCTTATTTTCAACAAAATTTGTTGATAACATCTCACCCACTCTCTCATTTGCTCTCTTTTTACATTGCTTCACCACTCTCTTAACCTCTCCATATACTCTTCCCTCCTTGCATCACTTCTACTTTGTAAAAACCTCTCATATGCTAACCTTTTCTCCCTTACTACTCTCTTTACATCATCATTCCACCAATCGCTCTTCTTCCCTCCCGCACCCACTCGCCTGTAACCACAAACTTCTGCTGAACACTCTAACACTACATTTTTAAATCTACCCCATACATCTTCGACCCCATTGCCTACACTCTCACTAGCCCATCTATCCTCCAATAGTTGTTTATATCTTACCCTAACTGCCTCCTCTTTTAGTTTATAAACCTTCACCTCTCTCTTACTTACTGCTTCTATTTTCCTTGTATCCCATCTACCTTTTACTCCCACTGTAGCTATAACTAAAAAGTGATCTGATATATCTGTGGCCCTTCTATAAACATGTACATCCTGAAGTCTACTCAACAGTCTTTTATCTACCTACATAGTCCAACAAACTACTGTCATTACGCCCTACATCATATCTTGTATACTTATTTATCCTCTTTTTCTTAAAATATGTATTACCTATAACTAAACCCCTTTCTATACAAAGTTCAATCAAAGGGCTCCCATTATCATTACACCTGGCACCCCAAACTTACCTACCACACCCTCTCTACATGTTTCTCCTACTTTAGCATTTAGGTCCCCTACCACAATTACTCTCTCACTTGGTTCAAAAGTTCCTATACATTCGCTTAACATCTCCCAAAATCTCTCTCTCTCCTCTACACTCCTCTCTTCTCCGGGTGCATACACGCTTATTATGACCCACTTTTCGCATCCGACCCTTATTTTAATCCACATAATCCTTGAATTTACACATTTATATTCCCTCTTCTCCTTCCATAACTGATCCTTCAACATTATTGCTACCCCTTCCTTAGCTCTAACTCTCTCAGATACTCCTGACTTAATCCCATTTATTTCTCCCCACTGAAACTCGCCTACCCCCTTCAGCTTTGTTTCGCTTAGGGCCAGGACATCCAACTTCTTTTCATTCATAACATCAGCAATCATCTCTTTCTTATCATCCGCACTACATCCACACACATTCAAACAACCCAGTTTTATAAAGTTTTTCTTCTTCTCTTTTTTATGTTCTGTAGTAATGCTAGTGGGATTTCAAAGTGAAGCCTTTACTGGTTATCACTCTGAAAATCCCAGTGTGTTCAAGAAAAACAGTGTCACCAAGGCTAATTTGTGTGTGATGTGGAAGGCTAACAGTAAGGCATGGGTCACGAGGGAAATTTTCCTTGATTGGTTCAATGGAGTGTTTGGCTTGAGTGTGAAGAAATACCTCCTGGAAAATAAATTGGAACTCAAGTGCCTCCTGGTAATGGACAATGCTCCTGCTTATCCTCCAGATTTGCATGACCAAATGGTGGAGTTCTTGCCCCCTAATACCACTCTTCTCATCCAGCCCATGGACCAGCAGATAATTTCAAACTTCAAAAAACTCTACACCAAAGCTATGTTTCATAGGTGCTTTGATGTGATCTCAAGACACTGCATTGACCCTAAGAGAGTTCTGGAAAGATCACTTCAATATCCTCAATTGCATAACTCTTATAGATAAGGCTTGGCAGGGAGTGACTCTGTTTGGAGAAAATTGTGGCCAGATTGTGTCCTCCACAAAGATTTTGAAGGGTTTGAGGCTGACCCTGACAACCCTATGCCAGTTGTGGAATCTATTGTGGCATTGGGGAATTCCATGGGGTTGGATGTGAGTGGCGAGGATGTGGAAGAGTTGGTGGAAGACCACAATGAAGAGCTAACCACTGAAGAGCTAACCACTGAAGAGCTAACCACTGAAGAGCTAACCACTGAAGAGCTGCAAGACCTTCATCTGCAACAGCAACAGAGCACAGCTGAGGAAATTGCTTCAGAGGAGGAAGAGAGAGGGAAGAAGGTGCCTTCTTCAGAGATTAAGGAGATTTGTGCAATGTGAAGTAGGGTGCAAACATTTATGGAGGAACATCACCCTAACAAAGCGGTTACAGGTCGTGTCTGCGACATGTTCAATGACAATCTCGTGTCCCATTTTAGGGAAATTTTAAAGAGATGCCAGAAACAGAGCTGTCTGGAACAATTTTTTGAGTGACAGGGGTCCAGCGACTCTCAAGCTGGTCCTAGTGGCATTAAAAAACAAAGAAGGGAAGTATGTAACCCCAGAAAAGGACTTGGTACCTGAAATCTTTATGGAAGGGGATTCCTCTTCCAAACAGTAATTTCTCCATTCTCTCCCCTCTCCCATACACTAACAAGAGTCTTCAATAAAGGTAAGTGTCATGTTATTATTGTTTTATTCTTCATGTCTCATTGTTTTCTGTGTATGTAAATCTTTATTTCAAGTAAAAAAAAATATATATTTTTAATACTTTTGGGTGTCTGGAATGGATTAATTGGATTTACATTATTTCTTATGGGGGAAAATGGTTTCGCAAATTGTAAATTTCGCCTTTAGTCAGACTCTCTGGAACAGATTAATTACGATAATCGAGGCTCCACTGTATATCTATTTCTGTAATATATCTTCCATACACCGCAAATTCGCTGTTTTACACCAAAAGCACAGTCGCCTCTTTTTCTCATTATGCACCGCATGGTGCAGGATTTTTTTATGTAGTGAACACTTGCCACACAGACCTATTCTCTCATATGTAGGCCCAAATTTACCGGTCACAGCTTATCCGAGTGAGCTGAGCTCATGGCGACTAATAGTGCCTTCAAAGCCACCTTATCTTTTATGGACATCGTACGGTGTATGTGCTTTACACAATGAGAAGCATTTCTTTTATTTGTTGGAACCATGGCTAGGGCTAAAAGTGAGCAGGTTATAACAATAAAAGGAGAAAATAAATTGGAATGACGTATACAGCAAGTAGTGCCACCAAACAGTAGCAGCAGGTTGTTGTGGCGGCCCCAGAAATTTGAAATTATGCTAGCTGAAATTAGTGCCGCATTACTGATGGAACTGGATTACTGATTGCCGGATTAGCAAAATAGCTATGAACTGGGTTTGAGTAAATGAATTGGATTAAAATAGACCTCAAATTGGACAAAAATTGGTGATGTGTAAATTGTGCCCTGACTGACAACTACATGCTTGTATAATTCTCTAAATTTGCCATCAAATTTTGAAGGTTTGGTGTCAATACCTTCAAAAAAAGATTCTCTACCATTTAATAAGACAAACAAAATTTAAACCCTGACACTGTCTACACTTTTAATTTCGTTGGTTGCAAAAATAAGAGTTAATTCACTGAATATTATCTTCAAACATTTTATAAAAGCATTTTATACAAGTTAAGCCTTCTTAAGTTGTGTAAATTTGTGAGAAAACATAAACCAGTCAAGAATATGCTGTTTAGTGGACATAGACAGTGGAATCCTGCCTTTGGGAAAGATGACACTGAACTTCAATTCTTTGAACTACAGTGGACCCTCGGTTTTCGTTCACATCCAAACTCGAACATTTATGTAAATGTATTTTCGTAAGTGCTTTTGTAAGTGTATTTTTGGGGGGTATGAAATGACTAATCTAATTTACATTTGTTCTTATAAGAACAAATTTGTTCCATAACGGCACTCAAACAGCATTCTGGAAAGAATTTTCAACGAAAACCGAGGGTCCACTGTATATTTCGATGAACCTCTGATGCCAATTATAATGAGGGAAACCAACAGATACTTCTGGTATACAATGGCAAAGATGTTGGTTTCACCACAATCATAGCTACATTAATGGAAGGACACAGATGTGGTTCAGATATATCTCTTCTTTGTCACAATAATCCTTATGCCACATGTGTATAAGCACAATATTCAGTCATGTTGGTCGACTGACCATCTTATTTGTACCCTGACCTTCAGTAACCTCATCCCAGACAACAGATTCATCCTATACATATACTGTCTGGTACACATACACACTCGTGTCTCCGAGAAAGGAGATGTGAGTGTGTATCTGACAATATTGCCGGGCACTCTTTCAGATACATCTTTTATGTATCTGAAAAGAGAAATTCAGTGTGTAATTTTATACCTTCAAGAACCTTGTCATTGACGAGTTTGATTCTTTTCAAAGGCAGACTGTCACTCAAGCAATATATATCAAGCAGGAGGAAACGCTTTGGTATCAAGCAGTGTGTGTTGTGAGATTATGAAACCAGCATGGTATTGTGTACACAGGAGGCAAAACACTTAAAGATACCAGGAAGTTATTGGGAATCTCAGATGACATGGCAAGAACACTGATAAGGTATACATTATACATGGATAACTGGTACACAAGCCCCTCATTTAATGATTTCTTGTGAAATAGAGATAATTTTGATTAGTTTCAGGACTGAAAATGGCTTGAAATTGAGTAAATAAATCATGTAATTCATCCAATACACATCCACTGGTCAGTCTAATATGCATTCACGAATGTGCTGACGTTATTTATACAATTACAGTGGACCCCCGAGTTTCGGCCATAATTCGTTCCAGAAGGCTGTTCAAGTGCCATTACCGAACGAATTTGTTCCCATATGGAATAATGTAAAGTAGGTTAGTCTGTTTCAGACCCCCAAAAATACACTTACAATAATACACTTACATAATTGTTCGAGTTTTGAGGTATTCGGGCACCTCCAAACTCGAACAATTATGTAAGTGTATTTTCGTAAGTGCTTTTGTAAGTGTACTTTTGGGGGGTCTTAAATGACTAATCTAATTTACATTTATCCTTATGGGAACAAATTCGTTTGGTAACAGCACTCAAACAATATTCTGGAAAGAATTTTCAACGAAAACCAAGGGTCCATTGTATTACAATAATGCATAACAGTAAATCAGTTTTTTGAGTAAATAAAAAAAATTCAAAATGAAATTCATGTGTAAAGCCTGGGAATTTAACATAAACAGGAAATGTTATTTTAGTGCCAGGAATGCCTGAATTGTTTATTCTGAACCCTATTTTGAAATTTGTGTGAAATTGGCCAAATTACCATTTTCTGATAACTTAATTGGGTAGTTGAAATAGTTGATTGGGCGGTTTCTTGTGCTCAATCGATAACATAGAATCGAGAGTTTCACTACTCTCGGAGCCCGGCCATGGGCCAGGCTTGTCTGTTCAACCAGGCTGTTGCTGCTGGAGGCCCACTGCCCCACATATCCATCACAGCCTGGTTGATCTGGCACCTGGTGAAGATACTTGTCCGGTTTCCTCTTGAAGGCTTCTACACTTGTTCCAGGGATGTTTCTTTCTGATATCTTCTGGTAAGATGTTGAATAGTCTGGGACCCCGAATGTTGATATAGTGTTCCCTTATTGTCCCCACCGCACCCCTGCTCCTCACTGGGTTTAATTTACACTTCCTCCCATATCTCTCACTCCAGTATGTTGTTATGGCAGTGTGCCGATTTGGGACCAGCGCCTCGAGTACTTTCCAGGTATATATTACGACGAATTCGGTTGACTGGAACAATGTAATTGGCCTAAAATAGGACTCAAAGTGGGCAAAATCACCGATGTGAATATTGCTGACACAGCAAAATTCGCGATAACGTAATTTTGTAAATTTTCTACCAAATTTCGTACTTTTTGTTTCATTACATTCAGAAAAAGATTATCTACCATTTCATAAGAAATGGTAGAGAAGTTTCAGATTGGGAGTCTGGACCCTGAATGGGTTAAACTCATCAGAGCTGTGAAACTTTAGTGACAAATGGGTCTTATTCCTAATGTTACAAGGACTAAGTGCTAGGTATACCATGGCTCTCTACCATGGTGGAAAAAAGCTATATACCCATTCATGACCTCACTTGGTAGCAAAGGGATAAGTCAAACTGCCCCCTAAGTCACACAAATGCTTGAGATGGATGGGTAAGAGGGGACTAGACTCTTTAGAATATTCTTATATATGAAGAGTCATAAATTCCCCATTGCTCGCTCACTCTCTCACATACAAAAGGGGGGCTATATAGAAGAGCTTCATAAGAGAGCTGACCAATGCAAAATTAAAATTCTCACAGTTGCTCTGTGGATGACAGTTTGTTTGGGTTATTCTGAAGAGAAGCAGCAAAGCTGATAAACAAGTTTGGTGGGATGTATAAAAAGGAATTAAAAGTGAACATATAAAAGAGCAAGGTGACGAGTAACAAAACATTTTGGTCATGAAAAATTGAAACACAGCAGTATGTATGAAATGAATGTATTTAGATGTAGATAGAAAGATCTATCAAAAACTAAAGTGAACTATATGGATGTGAGGCATGGGCTTAGGAAAGGATGGAATAGGATAACCAAGGAAAGGAAGGGTACTTGTCATCCCAAGAAGGGTTAGAGGGTTTACAGTAAGTGACAGGGGCTTTAGCAACCAGCAGGCTTGTGACAGTGTTAGAGAAGGATGATTGCAGACAAATGATTTTAGGGAGTCAATGTGCTTTTGGAGTGTGAACTAAGTACAGTGGACCCTCGGTTAACGAATACCCCGGAAATCATGCAATTATGTAAGTATAATTTTGTAAGTTCTTGTGGAAGTGTATTTTTGGGGGTCTGAAATAGACTAACCTACATGAAATTTTTCCTTAAGGGAGTAAATTCGTTCGGTAATGGCACTTGAGCAGACTTCAGGAGTGAAGTTTTTACGAAACTCGGGGGTCCACTGTACAGTGGTACCTCGACTTACGATATTTTTTCATTCCAGAATGCTGTTCAAGTGCCATTACCAAACAAATTTATCCCCATAAGGAATGATGTAAAATAGACTAGTCCTTTTAGACCCCCAAAATTACACTTACAAAAGCATTTAAAAAAATAAACTTACATAAAAGGGTGAGTTTGGGGACCATCGTAAGTCGAGGTACCACTGTATTATTTACAAAAGGACTCAGAGAAATTGGTAAGCAGAATTTGTGTTCTGGAAGTGGGATGTACAGTGCATGCACTCTTGAGAGGTGAGGATTTTACAGTCTGGAGGGTCATTTAAATTAAGAAGTCCACAAATTTGTCAAGACAACGAATAAATGATTGTGAATGTTTTATGGGGGGAAGGGGGGTCACCCTACCTTGGTAGAAGACAGCTGATGATTTTTTAAGACTACTACTGTCTGCAGCAGAGTTGATAAGATTATCATATACATATATGAATTGAAACTTGCAACATTTCTAAGATGAGCAATGTAAACTTTGAAGAGAGAAAAATAAAAGCACCATTAAGAAAGTTGTGAATGGCTGAGGCCATATGGTGAATCTCATGTATAGCCATCAAAAACATCTATTCAAATAACCTGATTAAACATTCTAATTGGGGGAGAGAGAGATGGGAAGGAATAACAACTATAGTTTTTGCAGCTGATTTACAGAACTTAATGAGGCCGTCAAGTTAATGGTTAACAATGTGTGAGTGTGTCAGCAGTACATAGCGTAAAAATGTTTCAGCAAAAGCACTCGAGTTTACAACAATATAGGGTAAAATTATATTTTCAAATAAATTTTACTTCTTAATGTTTTCCTGGCTGGGACAAGTAGAGCCAATGTGTGCATGTTCAACATGCATCTCTAAATCACTTTCAGGGAAAAGGTGGAGGTAACTAGGAGGAAAACACAATTGTCACCTATACACATGGCACTCTCACTGTACAATCCACCCACCCACCCCAACCTAACAATTTCCTTGGTGAATGCAAGAACTGCAAATGCACCGACCTGAAAACAGCTGGTTGTAAGCATTGTAGAGAGTCAGTTGCTCCCAAAGAAAAGTGCCAAGTCTGTGGGAAGACAGAAACTGAAGTCAGCCATGCTGAACACCTTGGGTGACTTGACAAGAACATAAACAAATCCTACCCATATACCTAGTGATACCTCCCTTGAAAACTTTGCAAACAATTTGGAGGAGGACTTTAGAGTTTGTCTCACTTCTGTGCAAAACAAACAGGATCTCATGAAAAAAATGTACTCATTACTGTGAAATAACAAAACGTGTACAGGAGGGCCTCGCTTTACAGATGTTTGCTAACACAGCAGTTTTCAATTATATCCATTCTTCATTTATTCAGGCTACTTACAATATATTCACCACTCATTATAAGCTAAGTATGAAAATATTTTAAGTTATGTAATATGTGTACTGTATATGCATTTTTTTTAGGCCTAGCTCTATTGCTCACTTAATAAAGGATAGTGTAAACATGTTATCAGGCTTTTACATGCATTTGAAAGTGAAAAAAGGCTATGATTTGCTTTACAGCGGTAGCCCGGAACCTAACCTGCTGCATAAGTGGGGTCTGCCTTTATACTCAGTATTTGCCAGGCTACTATCAAATAATTTAACTGGATAAATTATGTCCCAAATACTAATATGGTTAGCACTGCAGTATAATTTCCTTAGTGGCTCACACATAAAGAGTCAACAGACTTCTTGCCATTCAACACTGTCAATGGCAAGATGACACTGGAAGTGAGCAAGAGTTGCTAGCTGGATATGTACACATGTTGCAAAATGATCAAAACATGGCCCAGAGAGGACTGTCCTATTAAGCAAAATCATACCCACCTGGTTTCCTTTTCAGTAGGCGAGACAGACGTTCCTAGACATGCTTTACCCCCTTGGTAAAAGTTTAACCAAAAAGGCTCTGTTGTTCCTTATAACTCCCAAAATCAATGTGGAAGGGTAGCAAAAGTGAGGCTCCATGGGAACCTTCTTGGGAGGCCCATCTTCCCCTGGGAGGTTCACAAAGAAATGGTCGTATCTTCCTTGGTCAATCTCCATAAAATGAAACAAGTTTTAATTCAACCTCTAGAAATAAGCCCACAATGGACCTTCATTACTATTCACCTTCGAAGAGTGATGGGAGGCACAAGGAACATTGGAAACCTCTAAAGATAAGTCTGGTGAATCACTTCTAGTTAAATGTTATACAACATTTATTTTATATGTCTTTTTATTTTATTGTTGCCCTTTACTTAGAATAAGGCAAACAGAGGGCAAGCATAAGCTTCATCTGTTGATGCCCACCAGACCTTCCATGCTGCTGGTGGCAGCAAGTTGCCAGTTTAACTTCAAGACACTTTACCTGCTGACAAACTATTAGAAAAGCAAAGCAAATGGCATAAAAATTGCAGCCAAAATGACAGGCTGGTGAAAGCAACCACATTGAAGATTTCAAGCATCCCAAATTGAAGATCGAGTGATCCAGCGATCAGGCAGTGGCCCACAATACTGCTGTCTGTTCTGAGAACAAGTGGCTGGCACTAAACAAACCCATCACTAGTTCCAGAAAGCTGTCCATACTAAAGAATTTGGAAACAGAGCAAAGCTCCTACTATATCTGAAAGCTCTGAGTATACTCCCTGTATGGGCTATCATGAGAGAAAACCTCTGATGAAAATCAGCTGACTTTCACCATTGCTCAACTTGTTTCTTTTCATTGCACAAAAAAGACAATCAAGGCACAAGATTATACACTGGCCAGTGTACAGTGATGAAAAACTATACATTGACTTGTGTACAGTGAAACATACAGTACATAGATTTATATACAATAGTGTACCTTCAGAGTTTGTATTCATGTACAGTTGACGAGCAGCCAACTAATAATCAAATGAGTTAGCCAGACTTGGGCTTTCTGTCAACTATCATCAGGTGCTGTACCTGCAGTTGATTGGCTATACAGTGGTCCCTCGGTTTTCGTGCATCTCCAAACTCGAACATTTATGTAAGTGTATTTTCGTAAGTGCTGTTGCAAGTGTATTTTTGGGGGTCTGAAATAGACTAACCTACGTGACATTATTTCTTAAGGAAGTAAATTCGTTCGGTAATGGCACTTGAGCAGCATTCTGGAACAAATTTTTGGCGAAAACCGAGGGACCACTGTACTCTCATTATGCAATTTGCCAATCAAGTTATTTTTTGACCCAGTCTTCATTGGGGGCCATTCACTGTTGGAGCAGCTGAAGTCTAGCCTGAACAACCTCTACCTGCCATAGCTGATGGAAAAAGAAGGCATCCACATATTTCTAAAAGGTGGGCAAGGAAAAAAAAATTCCTTGCAGATGAAAATACCACACACACACCTTCCACTGATGCACAGCCTCAGGTATCCTCTCTCAGAATGGTCAATAACAGCATTCCACATTTCAGGTATCATTAATAATGAATGGTAAAAAAAAGAAGAGCAGATGGCAAAGGTAACTTGTGCACTAAACAAGGACCCACAAGACGGATGTGCACCATGGTTAGGTCATCATGCCCTTCACTGTGATCAAGCAGTAACATGATTGGCTTATCATGCTTCTCAGTGTTCAAGCAGTAATATGGTTGGCTTATCATGCCCCTCACGGTGATCAAGCATTGATCTGCCTCTGGGGTCTGTTTCCCTCTTTCCGGTAAGTTATCAGTAGATCTTGTGATGGTCCTTTATGCCATAAAACTAGCAGGAGCGCTATGTACCTAAATTCCAACGAAATTCCCAATACAGTGGTACCTCGGTTTACGAATTTATCCCCATAAGGAATGATGTAAAATAGACGATCCCCATAAGGAATGATGTGAAATAGACTATTCCTTTTAGACCCCCAAATATACACTTACAAAAGCATTTAAAAAAATAAACTTACATAAAAGGGCGAATTTGGGGACCATCGTAAACCGAGGTACCACTGTACAGTGGTACCTTGGTATGTCCTTAACCCTTTGAATGTCGCAACCCCTAATCCTGAGTTAGTTACCATTTTGTCCTAGGCACATGTCGATTAGACACTAGGCCTGTTGTATGTATGTATGTGTGTGTGTGTGTGTAACGAAACACTTCGAAATGTTTCGGCCCCGCCGGGAATTGAACCCGGGCCCTCCGTGCGTGAAGCAAGAGCGCTAGCCACTATGCCATCGGGGCATGCTCTACTGTTGTTGCAAAATTAAAAAAAAAAAAAAAAAAACCTAATGAAATGATAGAGAATCTTTTCCCGATGGTAATGACACCAAAAGTATGATATATGATTGAAAATGTACGGAGTTATGCTCTCGCGAAGGTAGTGATCTTGGCGATATATACGCATCGGCAATTTCGCCGACTTTGAGCCCTATTTTCGGCCAATTCCATTGTTCCAGTAGACCAAAATCATAGCTATTTCTTTAGAACTCCATTTGTTCTATCGATTGAGTACATGAAACCACCAATTTACCAATTTCAACTACCCAATAAAGTGGTCAGAAATTGTCAATTTCGCCAATTTCATGCAAAATAAAAAAATTGTCAATTTCAAAATAGGGTCCAGAATAAACAATGCAGACATTCCTGGCACTAAAATAAGATGTTATCTGTTCATTAGTCACGTCTTTAGACCCCTCTTATATTACTCTTGCTTTCTATTTTGATTTTTTATTCACACAAAAAATAGAAGATTTACCGTTATGCAGACTATTGCATTATTGTAAAAATGGCATAAATAATATCAGTGTACTTGTGAAAGAATATTAGACTCACCAATTGATGTGTATTGGACGCGTGGCCTGATTTGTTTACTTTTGAACATTTGCAAAAATCGAACATTTCCCCTACTTTGAGCTCAATTTCAAGGTCGTTTTCATCATGAAACTAATCAAAATCATCTATATGTCTGTAGTATGTTTTCCATTCTATCAAATGAGACCATAAAAAAGAGAATACAACCATAAATACTATACGAAAATACACCTTAAAGACGGCATTTAAATCCAAAAAAACAGTTGGAGTTTTTTTTTCTCTCATTATGCACTGCGTGCTGCAGGATTTTTTTTATACAGCGCACACTGACCACACAGACCCATTCTCTCATATGTGGGTCTACCAGCTTTCTCCCGCTTGATTTGAAGCCACTAGAATTTGAGAGTATATATACATCCGAAACAGTGGCTCGTAAGTCATATATATACAACCGAAACAGTCAAAGGGTTAATCTGTTCCAGGACCTTGGACTTATACCAAACAAATTTTCCCATAACAAATACAGTGGACCCCTGAGTATCGGCCGACTCGTGTTTCAGTCGCTTTTTTCAGCCCAATTTTGGCCAGACTATCAGCTGTTCCCCGTGTTTCGGACTGGGTACCAGAAGTGTCCGCCTGCCCGCGCTTGATCGCGTCCCCGCGCAGGCGTCATGAGCCAGTCTAGCTTTGTTTATCACAATAAATTTATTGTGTTTAGTGCTTATTTATTGATTGTGACTGTGAAATAAGCCACCAAGGGCCCAAAGAAACTTCATAGTGGCAGCCCTTTGGTAAAGAAAGTGACAAACACGATAGAATTGAAGAAAGAAATTGTAGCAAAGTACCAAAGTGAAGGAGGAAGAGAGGGAAGAATGTGTCTTCTTCAGTGATTCACTGATTCTACAATATGTACAATACTAAAGTAGCACGAGTCGATAAAGGCTATAGCACAAGCCAGCTATAAAGTGTAGCATTAACAGTGTAGCAAGTAAGTTAAGCGATTAAACGATAGAAAAATGACGACACGAAACTCAACTCCTCCATTGTTGTTTGAGGAATATAGGGGCACTGAGACAAGTGCTGCCCTCTGCCACCATCTCCTTCAAGTGTAAATATTTCTTATTTATAAATTAAAGTGTAAATATTTCTTATTTATAAATTACGTACATTGTTTCAGTGTGAATTAGTGGTGGTGGCCTGCTGCCTCCACCACCAGCAGTATATGTACGGATTATGCGCCCTTATAAACCGAACAATAATAACACACTACCACCAGTCCTCACATTTGTAATGACATATTTTATTCATTCTAGAGTATATATCATGTTTCTATGTTATTAATATTGTTTATTATGTCATATTAGATGAATTGTGATAGATAAATAAGCCGTAGAGTTTATATTAGTGTCGTATTGAAGGGCTATCTTGTCCTGCCTCCAAACAAACTCTCCTGCCTCTCTCATATGCCAACAAGTCTTCAATAAAGGTAAAACTTATTCAAATCTTCATTTATCCATTAAAATTAGTGCTTTATATTTATTTCTCATTGTTTTCTGTATGTAAAACTATAGTACGTATATTTATTCTTAAAAAAAAAAAAAAAAAAAAAAGATTTTTTTTGTGAATATTTTTGGGTGGAAACGGATTAATTGTACAGTGGTCCCTCGGTTTTCGTGCATCTCCAAACTCGAACATTTATGTAAGTGTATTTTCGTAAGTGCTGTTGCAAGTGTATTTTTGGGGGTCTGAAATAGACTAACCTACGTGACATTATTTCTTAAGGAAGTAAATTCGTTCGGTAATGGCACTTGAGCAGCATTCTGGAACGAATTTTCGACGAAAACCGAGGGACCACTGTATTTACATTATTTCTTATGGGAAATATTAGTTCGACTTTCAGCCAGTTCAAATTGAGGCCTAGCTCCCGGAACGGATTACGGCCAATACTCGGGGGTCCACTGTATAGGGAAAACGATTAATCCGTTCCCATGAAAAAAAAAAATCCTATTGTTATTGGCATATTATACATTGATAGGGTTGTATAAAATAATTTAAACACTGCTTAACCCTTTCGGGGTTATGGTCGTACAACTACGTTTTACGCACTGTGGTTATTGACGTACTAGTACGCCTAAATTCTAGCGCCCTCAAATCAAGCAGAAACAGGCTGTTAGGCCTAGATGTGATAGAATGGGTCTGTGTGGTCAGTGTGTGCAGTATAAAAAAAAATCCTGCACCACACAGTGCATAATGAGGAAAAAAAACTCTGACCGTGTTTTTGGTTTAAAACAGCAACTTTGCAGTCTATTTTCGTATGGTATTTATTGTTGTATTCTCGTTTTCTTGGTCTCATTTGATAGAATGGAAGATATATTACAGAAATGGAGATGATTTTGATTGGTTTGACAATAACAAGTACCTTGAAATTGAGCTCAAAGTAGCGAAAATGTTCGATTTTTGACGATGTTCAAGAGTAAACAAATCACACCATGCGTCCAATACACATCAACTGACAAGTCTAATATTCATGCACAAGTGCTCTGATATTATTTATACCATTTTTACAGTGAGGTAGTTGTATACATAACAGTAAATCTTCTATTTTTTTGTGAGAATAAAAATTCAAAATGGAAAGCAAAAGTAATGTAAGAGGGGCCTGGAGACGTGACTAATAAACAGAGAAGATGTTATTTTAGTGCCAGGAATGTCTGCCTTGTTTATTATGGACCCTATTTTGAAATTGGCATCGTTTGAAATTTGTGTGAAATTGGCCAAATTGCCATTTTCTGACCACTATTTTGGGTAGTTGATATTGGTAAATAGGCGGTTTCTTGTACTCAGTCGATAGAAGAAATGGAGTTCTAGCGAAATAGCTATAATTTTAGTAGACTGAAACATTGGAATGTACCGAAAATAGGGCTCAAAGTGGGCGAAATCGCCGATGCGTAAGTGTCATGGCTACCGCTAACTTCGCGAAAGCATAATTCCGTTAGTTTTCGATCAAATTTCATAATTTTTGTGGCGTTATGATCGGAAAAAGATTCTCTATCATTCCATAAGAAATTTTTTTTTTTTAAATTCGTGGACCCTGAGAACGAGTTTCAGAGAGACCCCTTGGACCCCCAAAGGGTTAATACTAAAATACATACATAAATAGTGCAAAAGAATTAGATGAAATAAATGCAAATTTAACCTCACTTTGCTTTACTGAAAAGAGTCGAGTGCCTACTAGGATAGTGCTGAGAAGGGAGGAGGAGGAAATGTTATTGTTTGGAAGGAGAGTCCCCTTCTCTTTTCTGTCTATTTTCTCTATTTGGACCTGGTTGAACCTCACCAGGTTTGATGTTTACTAAAAATCTGTCGAAAGAACTTTGCTTCTGCCTTCTCCTCAAGATGTTTCGAAATGTGACATTGTCTGGTCATTCCAGACAATGCTATTAAGGCTTGTTTTTGCTGTTGGGGTAGTACTTCTTTGTAAAGTTTTTGACGTCCATCCATTTGGAAAAGATTTCCTTGATTAATGAAGTAGAGGCTTCCTTTATCTCCTCATCTGAGCCTGAAGATAGTGCATCTATCTTAGTCTTGTGCTTCTCCTTCTCAAGTTCCTGCAGCTCCTCAGTGGTCAGGTCTTCCCTGTGAGCCTCCACTAGTGTACTGATGCTAGTGGGCAGTCGTGGCTTTGTCACAAGAGAGAGAGAGAGGTAAACAAGGGTAGTAAGCTCTTTTCAGAATGGATCACAATGGCAAGCTGCAGGATGCAAGGTCTTTCTTGTGCAGTACTTTACGAGTATCATTTTGTAGTTCCCATTTTTTTTAACACATCAGCCACCTCCCACCAAGGTACAGTGATAGAAAAACACTTTCACTGTCATTCATTTAACCCTTAAACTGTCCACACGTAGATCTACGTTCATTCCATTTGTGCACTGCTCCGAATATTTAAAAAAAAAAAAAAAAAAAAATGGAGAGCATTTTTATAAACAGGTGCTGGATGCTCACCTGACGGCAACAACAAGTCCTGCCCTTTTTTTTTTTTTCTAGTTTTTGTTTTAATTTACTATACAATTTTTATGTTCTGGTAATTACAATTTATAATAGTTCTTGTGATTTCATTGCCAATCTTTGTTCTAACACTAATATTAGGTACTAAAATAGTACTCAAATAGTCACAATGACACCAACAGGTGAACAATTTCACCTGCCTTGGTCATTTACTATTGTCTATAAATATATACAAAGTATTTATAGGTCCCAGCAATGTTTTAGACATCCTGTAGTATATATGAAACTCCTTGAAGAATGGTGTTATGACAATTGTCAGATAACTACTGATAAAGCAGTGACATTGATGAATGAATGTGTGCAAGGAACCCTTGCTTTGTTTTCAGTCTGTATCTGTCTATCTATCTATTTGTCTGTCTATGTTTATCTATCTATCTGTCTATCTGTGTTTCTATCTATCTGGGCTTATCTGTCTTTGTTTGCCTGTCTATGTGTGCCTGGAGTATAATATGAAACTCCTTGACGAATGGTGTTATGACAAGTGTCAGATAACACTGACAGCCCAATGACATAAATGACATTGATGAATGAATGTGCGCAGGGAACCCTCGCTTTGTTTTCACTGTCTATCTATCTATCTATCTGTCCATCTGTCTATCTGTCTGTGTCTCTGTCTAGCTCTGCTTATCTGTCTTTCTGTCTGACTGTGTGTGCCTGGAGTATATGAAACTCCTTGAAGAATGGTGTTATGACAAGTGTCAGATAACACTGACAGCCCTATGACATTGATGAATGGAGGCAGGGAACCCTCTCCTTGTTTCCACTGTCTATCTGTCTTTCCGTCTGCCTGTGTGTGTGTGTCTTTCCGTCTGCCTGTGTGTGTGTCTTTCCGTCTGCCTGTGTGTGTGTGTGTCTTTCCGTCTGCTTGTCTCAGTCTGAGTGCGCTCGTAAGCCAACAGGTATTATACGCGATGCAGAAGTGACAATGCGTATTACTTGCCAGTCATGCATATTATGTCTTATATCTACAAGATATAGACACAGAGACAGCCAAAGCCAGCCTGCCGAATATATAAGAACATTAAAAAGAAGGAACACTGCAGAAGGCCTACTGGCCCATGCAAGGCAGGTCCATGTCACCCCCCAGCTTTGACCAATGACCCACCTAGTCAGGTCACATCCTCTGAAGGAAGGAGCACAGCATCAGACCTAGTAGCACAAGCTAGTCAGGTCCAACTCACACCCACACACAGCCACTCATGTATTTATCGAACCTATTTTTACTTTCCTCTTATAAGGAGAGTGTTAATGCGACAGGACATCAGTGAATCCATGATGTTTGCCACATTATTTGCTCTAGCTGGCACTCAATTGAACTAGTGCTCCCACAAGGTACTAAGTGGTCCCAGATTTTTTTAATACTGCGCACACTGAGGGCGCAGACCCATTCTCTCATGTCTAGGCGACTCAGGCCTATTGCACTAAATTTGAAGGAATGAAAAATAAAACGTAGATCTACGTTCGGAGCAGTACGCGTACAAACGTATATCTACGTATGGACAGTTAAAGGGTTAAGTCTTGCCAGAGGCGTGCAGACATCACACCTCTGATGGCCTTCCAAACTGCAATAGCCCCACCTCTTTTTCGGAGTGCAGGTACTGTACTTCCTGCCTCCAGAACTCAAGTTCGGCTAACCGATCTCCTTGATCTTTTCACAGATGTTAACTTGCTCACATTCTAAACACACTCACACAAGTCTGTTGAATGTCCAAGCCCCTAGCACTCAAAACTTCCTTTACCTCTTTTCTCCTACCCTTCCTGGGATGACCCTAACCCAGTGTTTTTCATCCAGGGTGAAACGGCACCCTGGTGTGCAACTGATAGTGCCACAATATTGTTAGAAATTTTGCCCTAGCTTCATTGTCTTAATCAAAACACTACATTTATATTTGACTAGTATTTGTTATATAACTAACTACTAAAGCAGTCATAATTTTTTCAAACAGATGTCCCTAAATGATAAACTGCTATAGTATATTAACCCTTTTACTGTTTCAGCCGTATATATATGTCTTACGAACCAGTGTTTCGGATGTATTAATATGCCTAAATTCTAGCGGCTTCAAATTAAGCGGGAAAAAGCTGGTAGGCCCACAATTAAGCGGGGAAAAAGCTGGTAGGCCCACATGTGAGAGAATGGGTCTGTGGTCAGTGTGTGGCGTATAAAAAAATCCTGCAGCATGGAGTGCATAATGAGTAAAAAAAAACTAGTATTTATGGTTGTATTCTCATTTTCTTGGTCTCATTTGATAAAATGGAAAACATATTACAGAAATAGAGATGATTTTGATTAGTTTCACAATGAAAACGACCTTGAAATTGAGCTCAAAGTAGTGGAAATGTTCGATTTTTGCCAATGTTCAAAAGTAAACAAATCACGCCACGTGTCCAATACACGTCAACTGGTGAGTCTAATATTCTTTTACAAGTGCACTGATATTATTTATACCATTTTTACAATAATGCAGTAGTCTGCATAACAGTAAATCTTCTATTTTTTTTTGTGTGAATAAAAAATCAAAATAGAAAGCAAGAGTAATATAAGAGGGGCCTAAAGACGTGACTAATGAACAGATAACATCTTATTTTAGTGCCAGGAATGTCTGCATTGTTTATTCTGGACCCTATTTTGAAATTGACAACTTTTTTATTTTGCATGAAATTGGCGAAATTGCCAATTTCTGACCACTTTATTGGGTAGTTGAAATTGGTAAATTGGTGGTTTCTTGTACTCAATCGATAGAACAAATGGAGTTCTAAAGAAATAGCTATGAGTTTGGTCGACTGGAGCAATGGAATTGGCCGAAAATAGGGTTCAAAGTCGGCGAAATTGCCGATGCGTATATATCGCCGAGATCACTAACTTCGCGAGAGCGTAAATACCGTAAGTTTTCCATCAAATTTCATACTTTTGGTGTCATTACCATCGGGAAAAGATTCTCTATAATTTCCTAAGAAAAAAAATTATTTTTTTTTTCGAAAATTTTGTGACAACAGGAGAGCACTCAGGTTTAGGGGTTGCGACAGTCAAAGGGTTAAAATAGCAAATTTATAGTGTTTTCTTGGATAGTTTTATGGTCTGCTTCTTGGTATCATTTGACAGAATGGAAGACATTACTGAAATAGAGATGATTTTGATTGGTTTCAGGACTGAAAGTAGGCTGTTACTGGTTGATCTGACCCTGATCCACCACAAAGCTTGGTCTCAGACTGAGCCGTGGGGGCGTTGACCCACGAAACCCTCTCCAGGTATGTGTAAATTGCACTGAGACTGCTCACTTTGCATCTGCACAATTCCATAAATATCCATGAAATTTTGCAATTTTTGGTGTCATTACCTTCAGAAAAAGATTCTCTACCATTCCAGTTTTTTTTTTTTAAATTGTGACACTGTGAGCACTTTTATTTTCAAGAGTCACGACAATGAAAGGGTTAAAATATAAGTCTAATACAAATTGGGATCTGCCACGGTTGCTTTTTTTTTCCAGTGACACAGGAGATTCTGATAAAGAGGTTGCAAAGGTTGATAGATAGATCTGAGGGAATGTATTAAATAAGGAAAATAAAAAGTGAATATAGGAAAAAGCAAGGTGGTAAATTTTAGGCATTGAGAGATTGGATATCAGATTGGATGGTAGTAGTATGGAGGAGTAAATGTGTTTAGATATTTGGGAGTAGACTTCTCAGCAAATGAGTCTATGAAAGACGAGGTGAACCACAGAGTTGACTAAAGGAGAAAAGGTAGGTGGTGCATTGAGGCATCTGTGAAGACAAAGACCATTACCAGTGACAAAAGAGGGAATGTTCCATAGTACAAGGGTACCAACACTTAAATGGGTGTTAAGCGTTGCTCACCAAGTCCTATGTCAAGCCAAATCCATTTCTAAATTCAACAGAATTCCTGGTTATTTCGCTAGTATTCTTTCCGTTCCATTGACTTGAGTGCAAGAAACCCTCCATTCAATATCAAAACTACTCTATAAAGTACACATAAGTTGGTAATTTAGCCATTTTCATCCCCCCCCCAAAAAAAAGCCAATCACATTAATCCTTTCAGGGTTAGAATAGAACCCAATCTGAGAATTGCTCTCAGGGTCGAAGACTAATCCCCCACCCATTTTTTTTCGTATGAAATGATTGATAATCTTTTTCCGAAGGTAATGAAACCAAAAGTATGAAATTTGATGGAATTTCACAGAATTACTCTCTTTGCAGTCTCAGTGATATTTACACATCGGCGATATCGCCCACTTTGAGCCCTATTTTTGGCCAATTCCACTGTTACAGCTATTTTGCTAGTACAGTGGACCCCCGAGTTTCGTAAAAACTTCACTCCTGAAGTCTGCTCAAGTGCCATTACCGAACGAATTTACTCCCTTAACCCTTTCGGGGTTTTGGTCGTACTAGTACGTCTTACGCACTGGGGTTATTGACGTACTAGTACGCCTAAATTCTAGCGCCCTCAAATCAAGCAGAAACAGGCTGTTAGGCCTAGATGTGATAGAATGGGTCTGTGCGGTCAGTGTGCGCAGTATAAAAAAATTCCTGCACCACACAGTGCATAATGAGAAAAAAAAAACTCTGACCATGTTTTTGGTTTAAAACAGCGACTTTGCAGTCTATTTTCGTATGGTATTTATTGTTGTATTCTCGTTTTCTTGTTCTTATTTGATAGAATGGAAGATATATTACAGAAATAGAGATGATTTTGATTGGTTTGAGAATAACAAGTACCTTGAAATTGAGCTCAAAGTAGCGAAAATGTTCGATTTTTGACGATGTTCAAGAGTAAACAAATCACACCATGCGTCCAATACACATCAACTGGCGAGTCTAATATTCATGCACAAGTGCTCTGATATTATTTATACCATTTTACAATGATGCAGTTGTATACATAACAATAAATCTTCTATTTTTGTGAGAATAAAAATTCAAAATGGAAAGCAAAAGTAATGTAAGAGGGGCCTGGAGACGTTACTAATGAACAGAGAAGATGTTATTTTAGTGCCAGGAATGTCTGCCTTGTTTATTATGGATCATATTTTGAAATTGGCATCGTTTGAAATTTGAGTAAAATTGGCCAAATTGCCATTTTCTGACCACTATTTTGGGTAGTTGAAATTGGTAAATAGGCGGTTTCTTGTACTCAATCGATAGAAGAAATGGAGTTCTAGCGAAATAGCTATAATTTTAGTAGAGTGAAACATTGGAATGTGCCGAAAATAGGGCTCAAATTGGGCGAAATCGCCGATGCGTAAGTGTCATGGCTACTACCGCTAACTTCGCGAAAGCCTAATTCCGTTAGTTTTCGATCAAATTTCATAATTTTTGTGGCGTTATGATCGGAAAAAGATTCTCTATCATTCCATAAGAAAAAATAATTTTTTTTTTTAATTCGTGGACCCTGAGAACGAGTTTCAGAGACCCCCCTTGGACCCCCAAAGGGTTAAGGAAAAATGTCACGTAGGTTAGTCTATTTCAGACCCCCAAAAATACTTTTCCACAAGCACTTACAATATTATACTTACATAAATGTACGATTTCCGGGGTTTACGAAACTCGGGGGTCCACTGTACGTATTCCTTCTATCTACTAAGTACAGTGGACCCCCGCTATTCGAACGGCTCGGCAGTCGAACAAATTGTCATTAGTACAAAAAATTCGATATCGTCATGCGAACAAATGATCGCGAGTCGAACGAATATGTTCGTGACCTGTCGTCCCAGGCGCTTGGGTGCCTCACAGCGCAGGCGTGGAGAGCCAGTCCCGCATTGTTTACACTCGAGAGAACAATACCCTGCACGCTTCCCCAGACATTTCACACTTAATTATAATTTTTTGGAGTTTGTTCATTAAGTGCGACTGTGAAATAAGCTATCATGGGTCCCAAGAAAGTTCCTAGTGGTACCCCTGGGCTGATAAAAGTGAGAAACACCGTAGAAATGAAGAAGGAAATAATACAAAAATACGAGTGGTGTGCGATTGTGTGATCTTGCCAGGATATATGGCAAAAACAGGTCAACTTCGCTTCTATCCTGCTTAAGAAGGAAGAAATTAAGCAATCTGATGTTGCAAAAGGTGTTACTGTGCGAGCCAAAAACAGACCACAAATAATCGAAGAGATTGAGAAGTTGTTGCTGGTGTGGATCAAGGATAAAGAGTTAGCGGGTGATAGTGTGTCTGAGTCAATTATTTGTGAAAAGGCAAGGAACTTGCATGCCGATCTTTTAAAGAAAATGCCTGCAACCAGTGCTGATTGTAATGGTAGTGAATTTAAAGCCAGCAAAGGCTGGTTTGAGAGATTTAAAAATCGTAGTGGCATACATAATGTGGTAAGGCATGGTGAGGCTGCCAGTTCAGACAAACATGCAGCTGAAAAATTCATAAATGAGTTTCAGGACTACATAAAGATTGAAAAATTGAAACCTGAACAAGTGTTCAATTGTGACGAAACAGGCCTGTTTTGGAAGAAAATGCCCAACAGGACCTACATTACTCAGGAAGAAAAGGCACTGCCAGGACACAAGCCTATGAAAGACAGGCTAACTCATGATGTGTAGTAATGCTAGTGGGGATTTTAAATTAAAGCCTTTACTAGTGTATCACTCAGAAAATCCCAGAGTGTTCAAGAGACACAATGTTGTCAAAAGTAGATTGTGTGTCTTGTGGAGAGCTAGTCAGAATCCATGAAGTGTTTGGCCCCAGTGTGAGAAAAAACCTACAGGAAAAGGGTTTGGACAAAAAGTGCCTCCTGTTGCTGGACAATGCTCCTTCACATCCTCAAAACATGGAAGACCTACTGTGTGAAGACTTCAAATTTATAAAACTGAAGTTCTTGCCTCCTAACACCACTCCTCTCCTCCAGCCCATGGACCAGCAGGTCATCTGTAACTTCAAAAAACTCTACACAAAAGCAGTGTTTGAAAAGTGCTTTGAAATGACCTCGGACAGTGAATTGACCCTTAGAGAGTTCTGGAAGAATCATTTCAATATCTACAGCTGCATAGGTCTTATAGGCAAGGCTTGGGAGGGAGTGACTTCAAGGACTTTGAACTCTGCTTGGAGACCATTGTGGCCAGGTTGTGTCCAACAGAGGGAGTTTGAAGGGTTTGAGGCTGACCCTGACCCTGTGCCTGTTGTGGACTGTATTGTGGAATTGGGCAAGTCCATGGGGTTGTAGGTGAGTGGCGATGATGTGGAAGAGTTAGTGCAGGGCCACAGGGTAGAGCTAACAACTCAAGAGCTGCAAGAGCTGGAAATGGAAGAGCATCAGACCAGATTTGAGGCTATTGATTCACGGGAGGAGGAGGAGGAAGAGGGGCTGAAGAAGGTGCCTTCTTCAGAGATTAAGGAGATGTGTACAATGTGGAATAGATTGCAAAGTTTTGTTGAAAAATACCACCCTGAACAAGCTCAAACAAGCCATAACAGCAGCATGTTCAGTGACCAAACAATGTCCTTCTTCAGGAACATGTTGAAAAGGCGCCAGAAACAGAGGACTGTGGACAGTTATTTTGTTAAAGTGTCCAGTGACTCCCAAGCTGGTCCTAGTGGGATTAAAAGACAAAGAAAAGAAGTAACCCCAGATAGGGCTTTGGTACCTGAAGTCCTTCTGGAAGGGATTCCCTTCCAAACACTAACCCCTCCCTCCCTCACTCCTCCTCCCTCTTCCATATGCCATCAACAATCTTCAATAATGGTAAGTAAAAAGACTTGCATTTATTTACTAATACTTTTAGTAGTACAGCACTGTAGTATTTAATGTTTTTGTCTATGTAGAAGCTTAATTTTATTAAAATATATTATTTTTTATATATTTTTGGATTTCTGGAACGGATTAATTGTATTTCCATTATTTCTTATGGGAAAAATTAAATCGCCTTTCGAACATTTCACGTTAAGAACAAGCTCCTGGAACGGATTAAATTCGAATGGCGAGGGTCCACTGTATAAGAAATTGCCCATTTACATGTATCTATTTCAAGTAACCAATAAAGTGATCAGAAATCAGTAATTTGGCCAATTTTACACAAAATTAAACATTTGGCAGTTTAGAAACAGGGTCCAGAATAAACAATGTAGACATTCCTAGCACTAAAACATTTCCTCTGTTCATTAGTTACATCCCCAGGCCCCTCCTATACAGGTCCGCCATCACAAATCCGGCATCATTGGGACCTGTAGTGTGCTGGATTATTGAGTTTGCCAGATTACAGAGTGGTTAGGTTAGAATACACTTAATAAAGTTAACCAACTTGACTTACACAAGAAAGTTCATTGAACATCAGCAAAAATAAAAAAATTCTGCGACTTTGAGCTGAATTTCAAGGTACTTTTCATATCTATTTCTGTAATATATCTTCCATTCTATCAATTGAGACCAAAAAAACGAGAATACAACCATAAAAATCATACGAAAATATACCGCTAAGGGGCGGCTAATGGCTGAGAAGTAAACTCTGTTATTTATCTTCCGATTTTTTTCATTTTTGGTGTACAGTAGATCGTCATTTAGCACGAGATTATGTTGCACGTTATGGGTATTGCACGATTGAAGAATTGCGGCACATTATTATCTAACATGACGTAAAAATGATATTACACGGTTCACGGGAGGGAAAAAAAATTGAGCCCACAGGTCCTTCACAAACCATCCCACTAACAGAATATTTGCCCAACCAAATTTTCAATGCTCCCTAAGCAATAAGCTTCGATAATTCTATTCACTCATGCACAAGTCCCACTCAAATAAAATCGTGTGTGTGGGGAATCATATATGGCAAGCCCAAGCCAGGTACTGGAAATAAGTCACTTAGTCTGACTTTTTTGGGTTATCCTTGGTTCTCTATACAGTCAACCCACCGTTTTCGTGTATCTCCGTTTTCGGTGATTTCAGTTTTCGGGCACTTTTTTCGTGGAAATATTACCTCCGTTTTCGGTGATTGGCTCCGTTTTCGTTCATGGTACGGAACCTGTCCAGTGCCCAGCGCACATACAAAGCCCGCCTCCCACACACATTCTCAGGCAGTGTAGCATTGTTTCTGGTTGAGTGAACATTATCCTGCGAGTTCATACAAAACATTTCTTAACAATCCATTGTTTTTGGCCCTTGATTATTGTGTGTGACTGCTAAATAAGCCACCATGGGCCCAAACAAAGCTCCTAGTGCCAGTCCTTTGGTAAAGAAAGTGAGGAACACCATAGAATTAAAGAAAGAAATCGTAGCAAAGTGGAGTCGATAAAGGCTATAGCACCAGCCAGCGATAAAGTGTAGCACTAACAGTGTAGCAAGTAAGTTAAGTGATAGAAAAATGACGACACAAAACTTAACTCCTCCATTGTTATTTGAGGAGTATAAGGGCACAGAGTCCAGAGCTGCCCTCTGCCAACATCTCCTCCAAGGTAAGTGGAAATATTTCTTATTTATAAATTAAAGCATCAATGTTTCTTATTTATAAATTATGTACATTGTTTGTGTGAATGGTGGTCGCTTTCTGCTGTCGCCGACCACTACCACGGCTTATGGTCAGTGGCCCTTATACCCAACAACAGCAACAACACTACCACCAGTCCTTACATTCGTAATGACATGTTTTATTCATTCTAGAGTTTATATCATTGTTTATTATGTCATATTAGATGAATTGTGATAGATAAATAAGCCGTAGAGCTGATATTAGTGTCAAATTAAAACATTTTGTCCTGCCTTCCAACAATAAACTCGCCTCCCTCTCTCCTCTCCATCTTCCATACACCAACAAGAGTCGCCAATAAAGGTAAGTGTGATGTTAAAAGTTAATTTATACATGTTATTAGTGCTTTATATTTATTTGGCATTCTTTTTTTTGTATGTAAATCTATATTTAATCTCTAAAAAAATATTTTTTGTTAATACTCCTGGGTGTCTGAAACGGATTAATTGAATTTACATTATTTCTTATGGGGAAAATGGCTTCAGTTTTCGTCGATCCCTCTGGAACGGATTAAACACGAAAATGGAGGGCTGACTGTACATACGCTGCTATGTATGATAATCTATGTAACTGTATTTGTGTTTTATTATTAACACATCGGCCGATTCCCACCAAGGCAGGGTGGCCCGAAAAAGAAAAACTTTCATCATCATTCACTCCATCACTGTCTTGCCAGAGGGGTGCTTTACACTAGTTATAAAACTGCAACATTAACACCCCTCCTTCAGAGTACAGACACTGTACTTCCCATCTCCAGGACTCAAGTCCGGCCTGCCGGTTTCCCTGAATCCCTTCATAAATGTTACTTTGCTCACACTCCAACAGCACGTCAAGTATTAAAAACCATTTGTCTCCATTCACTCCTATCAAATACGCTCACACATGCTTTCTGGAAGTCCAAGCCCCTCGCACACAAAACCTTTACCCCCTCCCTCCAACCTTTCCTAGGCCGACCCCTACCCCGCCTTCCCTCCACTACAGATTTATACACTCTCGGAGTCATTCTGTCTCGTTCCATTCTCTCTACATGTCCGAACCACCTCAACAACCCCTCCTCAGCTCTCTGGATAATAGTTTTGGTAATCCCGCACCTCCTCCTAATTTCCAAACTCCGAATTCTCTGCATTATATTCACACCACACAATGACCTCAGACATGACATCTCCACTGCCTCCAACCTTCTCCTCGTTGCAACATTCATCACACCCATATAAGAGTGTTGGTATAACTACAGTGGACCCCCGAGTAACGAGCACCCCGGAAATCATACAATTATGTAAGTATAATATTGTAAGTGCCTTTGTAAATGTATTTTTGGGGGTCTGAAATAGACTAACCTACTTGACATTATTCCTTAAGGGAGTAAATTCGTTCGGTAATGGCACTTGAGCAGGCTTCTGGAATGAATTATGCTCGTTACTCAGGGGTCCACTGTATACTCTCATACATTCCCCTCTTTACTTCCATGGACAAACTTCTTTGTCTCCACAGACTCCGAAGTGCTCCAATCACCCTTTTTCCCTCATTAATTCTATGATTCACCTCATCCTTCATAGACCCATCTGCTGACATGTCCACTCCCAAATATCTGAATACATTCACCTCCTCCATACTCTCTTTCTCCAATCCGATATCCTAATCTTTTTGTTATCCTCATCACCTTACTCTTTCCTATATTCACTTTCAATTTTCTTCTTTTACACACCATACCAAATTCATCCACCAACCTCTGCAACTTCTCTTCAGGTATTTGTGTATACCTGAATAAACTTACTTCTATTCAAAAGAAAAATAAACACATAAGCAGTATAATGTGATCCTTTATTGACAACGTTTCGCCCACGCAGTGGGCGAAACCGGTCATTCACCTATTTCAACTACCAAATAAAGTGGTCAGAAATTGGCAATTTGGCCGATTTCACACAAATTTCAAAAGATTCTTATTTAAAAATATGGTCCTGAATAAACAATGCAGACATTCCTGGCACTAAAATAACATTTTCTCTGTTCATTAGTCACAGCTCCAGGCCCCTCTTATATTACTCTTGCTTACAATTTGGAATTTTTATTCACACAAAAAAATAGAAGATTTACTGTTATACAGACTACTGCCTTATTGTAATAATTGTATAAATAATGTCAACCCATTCATGACTGCATATGAGACTGGCCAGGTGGACACGTATTGGAGAGTGAGTGACATCATTTGTTTACTCTTGAACATCGCAAAAGAATCAAACATTTCTGCTACTTTGAGCTCAATTTCAAGGTAGCACTTTTCGTTGTGAAAGCAATCAAAATCATATCTATTTCTGCAATATATCTTCTATTCTATCAAATGAGAGAAAAAAAAAACACGAAAATATACCGCTAAGGGGTGGCTAATGGCTGAGAAGTGAACTCCGTTATTTATGGTCTGATTTCTTTCATTTTTGGTGTACGTTAACCCTTTCGGGGTCGGTGCCATACTAGTACGCACAAATTCTAGAGGCCTCAACTTAAGCGGGAAAAAGCTGGTAGGCCTACATATTTAAGAATGGGTCTGTGGTGAGTGTGCACTGTATAAAAATCCTGCAGCACACACTGCATAATGAGAAAAAACAAACTGACTTTTTTTTTAGTTTAAAACAGCGACTTTGCAGTCTATTTTCGTATGGTATTTATTAATGTATTCTCGTTTTCTTGGTCTCATTTGATAGAATGGAAGATATATTACAGAAATAGAGATGATTTTGATTTGTTTTACGATGACAAGTAGTACGTGTACCTTGAAATTGAGCTCAAAGTATGTTCAAGAGTAAACAAATCATGCCACACGTCCAATACACGTTAACTGGCGAGTCTAATATTCTTTCACAAGTGTGGTGATATTATTTATATCGTTTTTACAATGATGCAGTTGTATACTACATAACAGTAAATCTTCTACAGTGGACCCCCGGTGTTCGTAATTCATTCATTCCAAAATGCTGTTCAAGTGCCGTTACCAAACGAATTCGTTCCCATAAGGAATAATGTAAATTAGCTTAGTCCTTTTAGACCCCCAAAAATACACTTACATAATTGTTCGAGTTTGGAGCAGTACAAACACCGGGGGTCCACTGTATTTTTTTGTGAGAATAAAAATTCAAAATGGAAAGCAAAAGTAATGTAAGAGGGACCTAGAGATGTGACTAATGAACAGAGATGTTATTTTAGTGCAAAGAATGTCTGCTTTGTTTATTCTGGACCCCATTTTGAAATTGGCATTGTTTGAAATTGGCCAAATTGCCAATTTCTGACCACTTTTTTGGGTAGTTGAAATTGGTAAATGGGCGGTTTCTTGTACTCAATCGATAGAAGAAATGGAGTTCTAGTGAAATAGCTATGATTTTAGTAGACTGGAATATTGGAATTGGCCAAAAATAGGGCTCAAAGTGGGTGAAATCGCAGATGCGTAAATATCGTCGAGACTGATAACTTCGCGAGAGCATCAAGTTTCATACTTTTGGTGTCGTTATGAACGGAAAAAGATTCTCTATCATTTCATAAGAAAAAATAATGTTTTTTTCCTAAAAAATTTCGACCCTGAGAACAAGTTTGGGAGAGGGCCTGTCGACCCCCAAAGGGTTACGAAGCATCTTTCCCTCATACATTGCCCAAGTTACAATAAGATAGCCCAACAAACAACTAAGAGATTTTTTTTTTTACAAAAAATCATATATGGCAAGCCCAAGCCAGGTACTAGAAATAAGTCACTGTGTTCAACTTTTTTGGGTTATCCTAGGTTCTCTACACATATGCTATGTATGATAATCTATGTAGAGAAAATAACTTTTTTTTTTTTTCAGTTTTATGGTGCATTACGAGTGTATATCATAGTTAGCCCTGTGCTACAATCCGTTTTCTCTAATATAAGCCCCCAAGAGAGGGATAGGAGGATGGTACTTGTATCCCATATCCTCTTCATACCTCCGTCGAACTGCTCAGTATTATGCAAAATATTATTCATTCTGGAATATTTAACATGTTTTTATGTCATTTATAGTGTTTATTATGTCATATTAGATCAATTGTGATAGGCAAATAAGCCGCAGTGTTGATGTAAGCATAATAATAAAAGTATATTCCCCTGCAACACGAGACTGAGCTCATGGCAACCGACAGTGGCTTCAAACCCGCCTTATCTTTTATGGACAATGTACTGTGTATGTGCTTTACACAACGAGAAGCATTTCTTTTATTCGTTGGAACCAAGGCTAGGGCTAAAAGTAAGCAGGTTATAACAATAAATGGTGAAAAATGTGGAATAACTATGAGAGTAGCGCACCAAACAGTATCAGCAGGTTGGTGTGGTGACCATGGAAATTTGAAATTATGCTAGCCAAAATTAGTGCTGAATAATTGATGGAACCGGATGTCTCATTGCTGGATTTGTGATGGCGGACCCGTATTACACTTGCTTTCCATTTTGAATTTTTATTTACACAAAAAATAGAAGATTTACTATTATAAAGAGTACTGTATTATTGTAATAATTGTATAAATACAGCCTCTCCTCACTTAGCGACGTACTCGTTTACCGACAACTTGGACTTACAATAGCTCTCTGACCAGTATGCATACCTAAATAATGTACATGTATATTAGAGCTGATTTCCTCTATTTTGTTTATTACAATATACAGTACACTGCTGTATAAACATTTAAAAATATGCCAGAAATGTTATAAATAGTGCAAAGGTGGCATTAAAACAAGATCAAAGATCGTTGACACAAACCAACCACCATTATAGCATGCTCCTTACTTAGCGACGAATTTGTTCACAGACGTGGTCTTAGGAACAGAACTCCGTCGTTAAGTGAGGAGAGGCTGTATTGTAAACTGTGGACACATATTAGACCAACCAGTTGGATGTGTATTGGACGAGTGACGTAATTTCTGTACAGTGGACCCCCGAGTAACGTAAAAACTTCATTCCAGAAGCCTGCTCAAGTGCCATTACCGAAAGAATTTACTCCCTTAAGGAATAATGTCACGTAGGTTAGTCTATTTCAGACCCCCAAAAATACACTTCCACAAGCACTTACAATATTATACTTACATAATTGTACGATTTCCGGGGTGTTCGTTACTCGGGGGTCCACTGTACTCTGGAATATCAGCAAAAATCAAACATTTCTGCTATTTTGAGCTCAATTTCAAGCTACTTTCAGTCCTGAAATCAATCAAAATAATCTCTATTTCTGTAACATATCTTCCATTTTATCACATGATACCAAGAACCATACTAAAATACACCACAAAATCGGTGTTTTAAACCAAAAACACAGTCACAGTTTCTTCCCCATTATGCACTGATTACTACAAATTTTTTTTTAATATGGTGGACAATTACCACATATGTAGACCCATTCTCTCATATCTAGGCCCAAATTTACTACTCATAGCTTATCTGAACAAGTTGAGCTCAGGGTGTAGTACTACAGGACTAACCTGCGCTTCAAAGCCGTGGTACCCTGAAAGGGTTCAAGTTTCATCCTATTTCTTAGCTAATAAAACACAGCCTCTCCTCACTTACTGACGGAGTTCCGTTCCTAAGACCACGTCGGTAAACAAATTCGTTGCTAATCGAGGAATCACCCCTTACTGATATAGTATTTAAAAAATGTCACGAATCGAAATTAAAACATTCAGTTTTATGTTTGCTGTGAAAATCCTTTCAATCCGTTCACTATTAATGGTGATACAACACGAAATAGGTCAATAACTTACTTCTGAGATTTTCCAGGAAATGTGTGCATAGCTGATTACTTGGAGATTTAAAAAAAAAAAAAATCGCACTTTTTCAGTCTTTGCATAGGATAAGTGATCTTCTATAATTACCCTTCAGGCATATAATGTTTTCTGTAATGGTCGTGGTGACTTTTTTTTATCCCTCCCCACTCTCCCCCGCCACCCACCCTTCAATACCTCTCCATATAATGTCAGTTTTTACTAATTTGTGCATCTTTATCATGCCTCTACGTTATTTATGCTATACAGTACCTTGCAAAGCTTACACTGTGTGGTTTACATATTATAAAATATTAATTATAAAGAAGGCCACTAGCATGCCCAGGCATCTCGGGAAGACTAATCCTAATTCTTACTCTATATTGACACAGGTTATGGAGCAGTACATTTTAACCCTTTGAGGGTTGACAGGCCCTCTCGGAAACTCGTTCTCGGATTCGAAAAATATTCAAAAAATAAATTTTTATCTTCAAATAACTTTTATGGCCTGTGAGACCAATATAAGTGCTGTTTTTCAAATATTCACTCGTGTATACTACACAATAACCGCACAAACTTTGTTCTCATTATATTGTTTATTACTATTTTTCAATCATATACTTACGATATTTTTTCATTCCAGAATGCTGTTCAAGTGCCATTACCAAACGAATTTATCCCCATAAGGAATGATGTAAAATAGACTAGTCCTTTTAGACCCCCAAAATTAAACTTACAAAAGCATTTAAAAAAATAAACTTACATAAAAGGGTGAGTTTGGGGACCATCGTAAGTCGAGGTACCACTGTATATACATGTATACACATATGGAGTCACTGGACATGTTCTTAGAAGTTCTGCAGCCTGTGAAAGTCTTTGAAACATGGTGTCATGCACAGTGCTGTTTCACACTCCTCACACAAAATGAGTGTCTTTGCGTTGTTGTTGGCGTCTTTTTGTATGTGCACAGACATAACACCTCTTCTGAGCCTTTTTCTTGCAAGCAGTAGCAGGCAGTTTCAATAGGAAGTGATCACCAGGCCTCAGACAAGAGGGTAGTTGTTGGTAATTTTGTGAGCGGTTTTCTATTGCAGGTGTTGTTCCTTGGAACTTGGTGATTATTTGTCTGATCACAGACAAACAAAATTCACCATATGGTGGTTTGTTTCTTGTCCTCATCTTATACATATTATAAGCATTGAGCATGGAAATGTCCAGAATATAGAAAAAGAGTTTGATGTACCACTTAGTCCATCACAGCTGCAGGTTTTAGAATGGGTTCACTGGTCTCTCTATTCTGCTTGCCAGGGTCTGCCATTTCATTAGGGTGAACTGATGACAACAGTGTGACATCTCGTTTGTCATGCCACCGAAATGCCATGATGTCATTGGCAGCAAATGCCTGCACCTGACCTCTACGAGTGCCTGCATTGAACTAGGTATATGCTTACGATTTCCACGCACTGTACTGCACACATCTGTCATGTTCACTCGCAAAAAATCACTGAGTAAGGGGCTTGTGTACCAGTTATCAGCATATGTATATAATATATGCCCCTTACCAAGATATGGTTCCATCATTGTTCTAACCACATCACCAGAGATACCCAATAACTTCCTGGTATCTTGCAATGTATTACTTCCAGTGTACACAATAATATCCACTACCAGACCACTGTAGCAATCACAAAGCAAAAACAACTTTATACCAAAGCGTTTCCTCTTGCTTGGTATATACTGCTTGAACGACAGTCTACCTTTAAACAGAATCAAAGACTCATCAATAACAAGCTTCCTGAAGGGATAAAAATGCATATTGAATTTCTCTTTCAAATACACAAACACATTCCTAATCTTATATAACTTGTCGTTTCTGTCAGGCCTGGTTTTGTCTGAGAAGTGTAGCATACGTAACAGTAGCACAAATCGATTCACTGGTATAATATCACTGAAAGCTGGGGTTGCAATCAGGCGGTCTGTCGACCAGTATGATTTGACACGGTGCTTATATACATGTGGCATAAGCATTACTGTGGCAAAGAAAAGATACATCTCAGCCACAGTTGTCTCCTTCCACTGGTGTAGACTTGATCTTGGTGAAAGAATTGTGTTTGCCATGGTGTAATCGTAGTATCTGTTGCTTTCCCTGACAATAATTTCCATAAGGGGTTCGTCAAAGAATAACTCGAAACATTCCAGTTCAGTGGCATTGTTCCCAAGTGTACAAGATGGGCGTATTCCACTTTGACTTTCATCAAACTGATGGGGATTGGGAAGAAAATTATTAGTTTCCTGCCAATCCCAGGTGCAGTCTGCTGGTGGGTACTGGAAATTGACAGGTGGTTGTGAGGGTTGTGGGAGTGGAGGTTGTGGTTGTGGGGGTTGTGGGAGTGGAGGTGGAGGTTGTGGTTGTGGGTGAGGGTATGGCCTTTGTTGTAGCTGAGCTGACTCAGCGGCGTGGGTAACAGCATTGCCCACTGCTGGTGCCTCACGGCTGGCACCACTATAACCACTACCATCTCCTGCCACATCCACATTTCTCATCCCAATTGCAACACTATCATCTTCGTTTTCACTATCTGTGCATGTTGTATGCCCACGGGATGTACTCCTAACCCTTGGAATAGCATATGGCACACTACCAGAGCGCATATACCGTCGTATATACTGATGCTTCACTGGCGAATATATTCTACTTCACTCTCACTACTGGAACTGTTTTGAAGAAATTAGAGATCATATTCACTATCACTATCATCACCACTGCTCACATCTGAGTCCTGGATATGGGTAAATAAGAGTTTCCTCCTTTGTTCTGGTACAACTGAACATGAACAAGACGCCACAGCACCAGAGGTGGAAGGTTGAGGGTCGTCTGGGTTTTCCCTCACTATTACCGGTATTATGGTCATTAGTTTCGGTCACAACCTCCTCAAAACCTTGAAAGTCACCTTCACTGACACCCCATCTGTATTAGAACTGTCACTGGGGAACATAAGTGTCCCAATTCGCCGAGGAGTAAGGTGTTTCTTGCTGCGAGGCATGGTGGACAAGGTGTACTGAAATGGCATTCCCACAATGCACCACTGGGTGCCCGATTTTTCTACTGCACACACTGACCACGCAGACCCATTCTCTCACCTCTAAGCCTACCTGCCATTTCCTGTTTAATTTGAGGCCGCTATAATTTACGCGTACTAGTACGGCACTGACCCTAGCACGTAAAACGTACTAGTACAGCACCGACCCCGAAAGGGTTAATATACATTAGGGTTCCGCTTTATGGTGTTCCGCTAATACGGACATTTCAAACTATGACCAAAACTCGCTATTCGGCTCCCCAACCTGTCTTTCTAATACGGTCACCGCGCCCCACCCAGTTTGTTTACATACTCCGTGAGTACATCTCTTCATTATATCCGGAAACATTCCAAAATTTCAAGTGTTTTAGATTATTGCATTTTTTATACGTACAGTGGACCCTCGGTCATCGACCGTAATCCGTTCCAGAAGCTCGGCCTAAAACCGAAATAATATTTCCCATAAGAATTAATGTAAATCCAATTAATCCGTTTCAGACATCCAAAAATATTAGCAAAAAATATTTTTTTTTTAAAGATTAACTATAGTTTTACATACAGAAAACAATGAGTACATACATTACTTACCTTAAAATATTTGTAGTCTTAATGTAGGGTGAGAGGTGAGTTGTACTTATTTGTAGGAAGTCAGTGTAGGCAGCAGTAGATGTAGGTACAGTACACATATGTAGCCCCCCTGGGCTACACTACACAGCCATATTATTACCATGTTCACTGAGTTTAATCGTTTGTAACAACTACCTTTAAATGCCATCATAAACAAAGGGAGAAGTAATGAATAATTCAGGCCGAGAATTGTAAACAAACGCATAGCATATAAACATTGCATGTTTATATGCTATGTAATGTGTTTCTTATATAATTTTGAAGAAAATATCAAAGAAGGATTAATGAAAATGTCTATATTAACCTAAAATAACACATTTAATGTGCCCAAGAGTGATTATCATTAAACATACTAACTCACGAACATGGCATGCCTGCTACACTCCCTGCATACGGGCTACACTCCTTGCCTCTATGCCTGCCTGCCTTGAATTCTATCGTGTTTCTCACTTTCTTTACCAAAGGAACTTTACTAAGAAGTTTCTTTGGGGCCATGGTTACTTATTTTGCAGTTGCACTTAATGAATAGCCACAAAAAACAATGAATTACAGTGAAATGTTTGGATGAATGAGAAGAAACTTCCTCACTTGCCCAGAGACACAGCCAGACTGACACGAGCTGCCGGCGGGCGGGTGGACCCATCCCATTCGGGCTGATAAGTGAAATAACGGTTGATAACCGGTAGCCGAAAAACTGGCCTATAAGCGAGTTGTCTGATAAGAGGAACGGCCGATAACCGGGGGTCCACTGTACTCCGATAATTATACTTAAGTGTACATGTATTTAACCCTTTCAGGGTCCAGAGGCCAAATTTCAAAGTCTGCACCAAGGTCCAAGAATTTTCAAAATTGTTTTTTTATTTTTCTTATGAAATGGTAGAGCATCTTTTTCTGAAGGTAATAAAACAAAAAGTATGAAATTTGATAGAAATTTGACGAAATTATGCTCTCGCGAATTTTGATGCGTCAGTGAAATATACGCATCGGCGATTTTGTCGACTTTGACTCCCATTTTAGTCCAATTACATTATTCCAGTCGACCAAATTCTTAGCTATTTCACTATTATTATTTCCATTCTATAGATTGAGCACAAGACATTGCCCAGTCAACTGTTTCAACTACAAAATAAAGTGATCGGAAATTGGTAATTTAGCCAATTTAACACAAAGTTCAAAATATTCCAATTTCAAAATAGGGTGCAGAATAAACAATGCAGGCATTCCTGGCACTAAACTAACATTTCCTCTGTTCATTAGATACGTTTTCAGTCTTTGCAAATGAATTCCATTTTCATAATTTATTCACATAATAAATTTTTATTCAAACCAAAAAATGGAAGATTTACTGTTATGCAATATTGTAATAATTGTATAAATAATATCACTACATTTGTGAATGTATATTAGACCCACCAGCTGGCGCATATTAGATGTGTGAGGTCATTTGTTTACTCTTGAACATTGGCAAAAATTTAACATTTCCGCTACTTTGAGCTCAGTTTCAAGCCCTTTCCAGTACTAAACCCAATCAAAATCATCTCTATTTCTGTAATATATCTTCCTTTCTATCAAATGAGACCAGGAAATCGCAAATGTAACTATAAAAAGCATATGAAAAAACACTGCAAAATCGCTGTTTTAATCGAAAACTACGGTCTCATTTTTTTCTCTCATTATGCACTGTGTGCTGCAGGATTTTTATGTGGTGCACACTTACCACATAGATGTATTCTCTCATATCAAGGCCCAAATTTACCGCTCACAGCTTATCTGAGTGAGCTGAGCTCATGGTGTAGAATTACGGTTTGGACGCTCAACTCAAACTCAAAGCCGTAGAACTACAGCATGGACCCTGAAAGGGTTAAATATATGTACAGTGGTACCTCGGTTAACGATGGTCCCCAAACTCGTCCTTTTATGTAAGTTTATTTTTTTAAATGCTTTTGTAAGTGTATTTTTGCGGGTCTAAAAGGACTAGTCTATTTTACATTATTCCTTATGGGGATAAATTCGTTTGGTAATGGCACTTGAACAGCATTCTGGAACGAAGATATATCGTTAACCGAGGTACTACTGTACTTACACACTGTGCTGGCATGCAGGTACACATTAAAATCACTAAGAGTCTCTCTACTTTTGAAGACGCCATAATAATAGTAATAATAATAATAGTACGTACAGTGGACCCCCGGTTAGCGATGGTGTCGGATACCTATAAAATCGGTTAGCGATACATTTTTACATCAAAATATTGACTTCGTTTACGATGATCAACTCGGTCTACGATATTCAACCCGGACGCGTACGCGTGGCCCAGCTGGGCGGGCACTCCAGGGAGCGTCAGTGCTATTGTTTACAAGCGAGAGCGACCACCACTGTTTTTAGTGCTTGCAACTGATAAATAAGCTACCATGGGTCCAAAGAAAGCTCCTAGTGCCAGTCCTGTGGTAAAGAGGCTCAGAAATACAGTAGAACTGAAGGAGATAATAACAAAATATGAAAGTGGAGTGCGTATCACTGAGCTGGCCCGGCTATATGGTAAAGCCTATTCTACCATCGCTACCATTGTGGCCAAGGGAAATACACGTAAAATCAAGGAAGCTGTTGTTGCGAAAGGTGCATATGTGATCACAAAACAGAGATCGCAAGTGCTGGAAGATGTGGAAAATTTGTTGTTGGTGTGGATCAACGAGAAACAGTTAGCAGAAGATAGTGTTTCGCAGGCAATAATATGTGAAAAAGCAAGGCAGTTGCATGATGATCTCGTCAAGAAAATGCCTGCAACGAGTGCTGAAGTGAACGAATTTAAAGCCAGCAAAGGCTGGTTTGAAAGATTTAAGAAGCGAAGTGGCATACATACTGCTGTGAGGCATTGTGACGCAGCCAGTTGTGACAAAAGTGCGGCTGAAAAATATGTGCAGGAATTCCAGGGGTACATAGAGGCTGAACAATTCCAACCCCAACAAGTGTTTAATTGTGACGAAACAGGCCTGTTTTGGAAGAAAATGCCAAACAGGACCTTCATTACACAGGAGGAAAAGGCACTGCCAGGACATAAGCCTATGAAAGACAGGCTAACTTTGATACTTTGTGCTAATGCCAGTGGTGATTGTAAAGTGAAGCCTTTACTGGTGTATCATTTTGAAAATCCCCGAGTGTTTGGTAGATGCGGTATCACTAAGTCTAATTTGTGTGTGATGTGGAAGTCTAACAAAAAGGCATGGGTCACAAAGGACATTTTCTTGGATTGGTTCAATACCGTGTTTTGCCCCAGTGTGAAGAAATATCTTGAGGAAAATAATTTGCCACTTAAGTGCCTCCTGATAATGGACAATGCTCCTTGTCATCCTCCAAACCTGGTAGAGAAAATTGTGGAGGACTTTAAGTTCATCAAAGTGAAGTTCTTGCCCCCTAATACCACTCCTCTCCTCCAGCCCATGGACCAGCAGGTCATTTCCATCTTTAAAAAACTCTACACCAAAGCAATGTTTCAAAAGTGTTTTGATGTGACCAGAGACATGCAGATGACCCTAAGAGACTTTTGGAAAAATCATTTCCATATCCTGCATTGTGTACACCTTATAGGTAAGGCTTGGGAGGGAGTGACTACCAGGACTTTGAACTCTGCCTGGAGAAAATTGTGGCCAGACTGTGTCCTAGAGAGGGATTTTGAAGGTTTTGGGGCTGAGCCTCAGAACCCTGAGCCTGAGCCTGTTGTGCAAGAAATTGTGGAACAGGGCAAGTCCATGGGGTTGGAGGTGAGTGGTGAGGATGTGGAACAGTTGGTGGAGGAGCACCACGAAGAGCTAACCACTGAAGATCTGCAAGAGCTTCAACAGCAACAATAGACCACAGGTCAGGACAATGGTTCAGAGGAGGAGGAGGTGGAACAGAGATGGAAGAAGGTGCCTTCTTCAGTGATTAAGGAGATGTGTGGAATGTGGAGCGGGGCGCAAGGCTTTAGATAAGTCGAGTAGTAAATTTTGAACTAGATATGAGAATGGGTCTGTGTGGGGAGTGTGCATTGCATAAAAAATAAATTCTGCCCCACGCAGTGTACGAAAAAAAAAAAAAAAAAAAAAAGTGTTTGTTTCAGGGTCTTTTGACGTACTAGTACGCCTAAATTCTAGCGCCCTCAAATCAAGCAGAAACAGGCTGGTAGGCCTAGATGTGAGAGAATGGGTCTGTGCGGTCAGTGTGTGCAGTATAAAAAAAAATCCTGCACCACAGTGCATAATGAGGAAAAAAAACTGACCGTGTTTTTGGTTTAAAGCAGCGACTTTGCAGTCTATTTTCGTATGGTATTTATGCTTGTATTCTCGTTTTCTTAGTCTCATTTGATAGAATGGATGATATACTGTATTACAGAAATAGAGATAATTTTGACTGGTTTCACGATGACAAGTACAGTCATACCTCGGTTAACGATGATGTCAGATAACGATAATTTCGGTTAACAATATTTTTGACGTAAAAAAAATGATTGCGGTTAACGATGTTTGCTTCGGTTAACGACATTCATACCGGACTTGTCCGCGTGGCGCCCAGCTGAGCGCGCACTCCAGGGAGCGTCAGTGTGCTATTGTTTACAAGCGAGAGCGACCACCACCCACTCCACCCACGCATTCATACCAGTATATTGTCATTATTCCACTGTTTTTAGTGCTTGCAACTGCTAAATAAGCTACCATGGGTCCAAGGAAAGCTCCTAGTGGTAAGCCTGTGGCAAAGAGGAACAGAAATACGATAGAACTGAAGGAGATAATAGAAAAATATGAAAGTGGAGTGCGTATCACTCAGCTGGCCAGGCTGTATGGTAAAGCCTATTCTACCATCGCTACTATTGTGACCAAGGAAAATACACGTAAAATCAAGGAAGCTGTTGTTGCGAAAAGTTCATCTGTGATCACAAAACAGAGATCACAAGTGCTGGAAGATGTGGAAAGGTTGTTGTTGGTGTGGATCAACGAGAAACAGTTAGCAGCAGATAGTGTTTCGGAGGCAATAATATGTGAAAAAGCAAGGCAGTTGCATGATGATCTCGTTAAGAAAATGCCTGCAACGAGTGCTGAAGTGAGCGAATTTAAAGCCAGCAAAGGCTGGTTTCACAAATTTAAGAATCGAAGTGGCATACATAGTGTTGTGAGGCATGGTGAGGCAGCCAGTTCTGACAAAAGTGCGGCTGAAAAATATGTGCCTGAATTCCAGGAGTACATAGAGGCTGAACAATTCCTCCCCCAACAAGTGTTTAATTGTGATGAAACAGGCCTGTTTTGGAAGAAAATGCCAAACAGGACCTTCATTACTCAGGAGGAAAAGGCACAGCCAGGACATAAGCCTATGAAAGACAGGCTAATTTTGATGCTTTGTGCTAATGCCAGTGGTGTTTGCAAAGTGAAGCCTTTACTGGTGTATCTTTTTGAAAATCCCCGAGTGTTTGGCAGATGCGGTGTCACCAAGTCTAACTTGTGTGTGATGTGGAAGTCTAACAAAAAGGCATGGGTCACAAAGGACATTTTCTTAAGAGTGGTTCAATGGCGTGTTTGGCCCCAGTGTGAAGAAATATCTATTGGACAATAATTTGCCACTTAAGTGCCTCCTGATAATGGACAATGTTCCTTGTCATCCTCCAAACTTGGTAGAGAAAATTGTGGAGGAGTTTAAATTCATCAAAGTGAAGTTCTTGCCCCCTAATACCACTCCTCTCCTCCAGCCCATGGACCAGCAGGTCATTTCAAACTTTAAAAAACTCTACACCAAAGCTATGTTTCAAAAGTGCTTTGATGTGACCACAGACATGAATATAACCCTAAGAGACTTTTGGAAAAACCATTTCCATATGCTGCATTGTGTGAACCTTATAGGTAAGGCTTGGGAGGGAGTGACTACCAGGACTTTGAACTCTGCCTGGAGAAAATTGTGGCCAGACTGTGTCCTAGAGAGGGCTTTTGAAGGTTTTGGGGCTGAGCCTCAGAGCCCTGAGCATGAGCCTGAGCCTGAGCCTGTTGTGGAAAAAATTGTGGAATTGGGCAAGTCTATGGGGTTAGAGGTGAGTGGTGAGGATGTGGAACAGTTGGTGGAGGAGCACAAGGAAGAGCTAACCACTAAAGATCTGCAAGAGCTTCAACAGCAACTGGAACAAGAGACCAGAGGTCAGGACAATGGTTCAGAGGAGGAGGAGGTGGAACCGAGATGGAAGAAGGTGCCTTCTTCAAGGATTAGGGAGATCTGTGCCAAATGGACTGATGTGCAAGGCTTTATGGATGAATATCACCTTAACCATGCTGTTGCAGGCCGTGCTGGCAACCTGTACAATGACACAGTGGTGTGTCATTTCAGGGATGTGTTAAAGAATCGCCAGACACAGAGCTCCCTGGACAGATTTATTGTTAGAAAGAGGTCCAGTGACTCTCAAGCTGGTCCTAGTGGCATTCAAAGAAAAAGGGAAGTAACCCCAGAAAAGAACTTGGTACCTATAGTGTTAATGGAAGGGGATTCCCCTTCCAAACACTAGCATACTACTCCACCTTCTCCCCATCCTCCACACATCAACAACTCTTCAATAAATGTAAGTGACATGTTATTGTACAATATTTACATGTGTATTTATTTATTGTTCATTAAATTGTGTATTATTTAATGCCAAAAAGTTCTAAAAAATATATTATTTAACTACTTTTGAAAGTCTTGGACGGATTAATTTTATTTCCATTATTTCTTATGGGGAAAATTGATTCGGTTAACGATTGTTTCGGTTAAAGATATGCCCTCTCTGACGGATTAATATCGTTAACCGAGGTATGACTGTACCTTGAAACTGAGCACAAAGTAGCGAAAATGTTTGATTTTTGCCAACGTTTAAGAGTAAACAAATCACACCATGAGTCCAATACACATCAACTGGGTAGTCTAATATTCTTGCACAAGCGCACTGATATTATTTATACCGTTTTTACAATGATGCAGTAGTATACATAACAGAAAATCTTTTTTTGTGAAAATAAAAATTCAAAATGGAAAGCAAAAGTAATGCAATAGGAGCCTGGAGACGTGACTAATGAACCAATAAAATGTTATTTTAGTGCCAGGAATGTCTGTCTTGTTTATTCTGGACCCTATTTTGAAATTGGCATCTTTTGAAATTTGTGTGAAATTGGCAATATTGCCAATTTCTGATCGCTTTATTGGATAGTTGAAATCGGTAAATTGGTGGTTTCTTGTACTCAATCGATAGAACAAATGGAATTCTACAATAATAGCTATGATTTTCGTAGATTGAGACATAGGAATTGGCCGAAAATAGGGCTCAAAGTGGGCGAAATTGCCGATGCGTAAATATCTTCGATACTGCTAACTTTGTGAGAGCATAATTCCATTAGTTTTTCACCAAATTTCATACTTTTGGTGACGTTATGATCGTAAAAAGATGCTCTATCATTCCATAAGAAAAAATAATTGTTTTTTTTTCCGAAAATGTTTCAACCCTGAGTTAACCCTTTCATGGTCCAAGGGGGGTCTCGAAACTCGTTCTCTGGGTCCAAGAATTTAAAAAAAAAAAAATTATTTTTTCTTATGCAATGATAATCTTTTTTTCCGATCATAACGCCACAAAAATGATGAAATTTGATCGAAAACTAACAGAATTATGCTTTCGCGAAGTTAACGGTAGATATGACACTTACGCATCGGCGATTTCGCCCACTTTGAGCCCTATTTTCTGCAAATTCCAATGTTTCAGTCAACTAAAATTATAGCTATGTCGCTAGAACTCCATTTTTTATATCGATTGAGTACAAGAAACCACCTATTTACCAATTACAACAACCCAAAATAGTGGTCAGAAAATGGCAATTTGGCCAATTTCACACAAATTTCAAACGATGCCAATTTCAAAATAGAGTCCAGAATAAACAAAATAGACGATTTACTGTTATGTATACAACTGCATCATTGTAAAAATGGTATAAATAATATTAGAGCACTTGTGCATGAATATTAGACTCACCAGTTGATGTGTATTGGACGAATGGTGTGATTTTTTACTCTTGAACATCGTCAAAAATCTAACATTTTCGCTACTTTGAGCTCAATTTCAAGGTACTTGTTATTGTCAAACCAATCAAAATCATCTCTATTTCTGTAATATATCTTCCAATCTATCAAATGAGACCAAGAAAACGAGAATACATCAATAAATACCATACGAAAATAGACTGCAAAGTCGCTGTTTTTAACCAAAAATACGGTCAGAGTTTTTTCTCATTATGCAGTATGTGCTGCAGGATTTTTTTTATACTGCACACACTGGCCACACAGACCCATTCTATCACATCTAGGCCTATCAGCCTGTTTCTGCTTGATTTGAGGGCGCTAGAATTTAGGCGTACTAGTACGTCAATAACCCCAGGGCATAAGCTGTACTAGTACGTCAATAACCCCAGGGCATAAGCCGTACTAGTACGTCAATAACCCTGAAAGGGTTAAGAATCGAGGTCTCGACCCTGAAAGGGTTAAAATAACAACTTTGCGGTGTATTTTTGGATGGTTTATATGGTTTTAATCTCAGTTTCTTGATCTCACTTCTCACTTAACCCTTTCAGGGCTTCGGCCGTACTAGTACGGCTTACGCGCCAGGGTTTTGGTCGTACTAGTACGCCTAAATTCTAGCGCCCTCAAATCAAGCAGAAACAGGCTAGTAGGCCTAGATGTGAGAGAATGGGTCTGTGCGGTCAGTGTGCACAGTATAAAAAAAATCCTGCACCACACAGTGCATAATGAGGAAAAAAAACTCTGACTGTGTTTTTAGTTTAAAACAGCGACTTTGCAGTCTATTTTCATATGGTATTTATGCTTGTATTCTCAATTTCTTAGTCTCATTTGATAGAATGGATGATATATTACAGAAATAGATATAATTTTGACTGGTTTCACGATGACAAGTACCTTGAAACTGAGCGCAAAGTAGCAAAAATGTTCGATTTTTGCCTATGTTCAAGAGTAAACAAATCACGCCATGCGTCCAATACACATCAACTGGGTAGTCTAATATTCTTGCACAAGTGCGCTGATATTATTTATACCATTTTTACAATGATGCAGTTGCATACATAACAGTAAATCTTTTATTTTTTTGTGAGAATAAAAATTCAAAATGGAAAGTAAAAGTAATGTAAAAGGGGCCTGGAGACGTGACTAATGAACAGATAAAATGTTATTTGAGTGCCAGGAATGTCTGTCTCATTTATTCTGAACCCTATTTTGAAATTGGCATCTTTTGAAATTTGTGTGAAATTGGCCAAAATGTGAATTTCTGACCACCTTATTGGGTACTTGAAATCGGTAAATTGGCTGTTTCTTGTACTCAATTGATAGAACAAATGGAATTCTAGCGAAATAGCTATAATTTTAGTAGACTGAAACATTGGAATTTGCCGAAAAAAGGGCTCAAAGTGGGCGAATTTGCCGATGCATAAATGTCATCGATACCACTAACTTTGCGAAAGCATAATTCCATTAGTTTTCGATCAAATTTCATAATTTTTGTGTCATTGTGATTGGAAAAAGATTCTCTATCATTTCATAAGAAAAACTATTATTTATTTTCCAAAAAATTTGGGACCATGAGAACGAGTTTCGGAGAGCGCCTGTGGACCTTGAAAGGGTTAATAGAATAAAAGATACATTACAGAAATGGTTTGAGAACTGGAAGTAGCTTGAAATTGAGCTCAGTAGAAATATTCAATTTTTGTTAATATTCCAGAGGACACTAATCACGTCATTCGTTTAATACATATCCAACTGCCCAGTGTAATACATGTTCATTACTGTGCTGACATTATTTATACAATTGTTATTGCAATAATGCAGATGCCTATCTAAAAGTAAATCTACTAGTACTTAAACAGTAAAATCAATAAACTTAAAAACATACCTTTGATGAGTTTCGAGTCTTACCACTCCCAGAGTTGTCCCATGGGCCAGGCTTGTCATAAACATGAAATATTTTTAAAAGTGCATGAAAAAAAAATCACAATTTGATATGCAGTCCTAGCCATAGACACATACACTTGCATGCATAGAGACTGAGTAGAAAGAAAACATGGCCAATCACAACAAGAAACATTTACACATGCTGAGGAAGATGGTCGATCGAGATTTAGCAGATTCAGTACTAAGCCAAACAGAATTGTTTGTCTTCACAACAAAGCATTTTGTTTGCTGTAAAATATGCTAGTTCCAGGAAGCTTGAAATAGCTTGAAAATAGCTACAAAGCAGCAGAAATACTCAATTTTTGCATATATTCCTGAGGACAAGTATAGCCTCCCCTCCCCCCGGTCTGCTTTATGGATTTTCACTACAGTCAACCCTCCGTTTTCGGTGAATTGCTCCGTTATCGTTGATGGTACGGAACCTGTCCAGTGCCCAGCGCACATACAAAGACCGCAAGCCTACCTCCCACGCACATTCTCAGGCAGTGTAGCATTGTTTCTGGTTCAGTGAACATTATCCTGCGAGTTCATACAAAACATTTCTTAACAATCCATTGTTTTTGGCCCTTGATTATTGTGTGTGACTGCTAAATAAGCCACCATGGGCCCAAACAAAGCTCCTAGTGCCAGTCCTTTGGTAAAGAAAGTGAGGACCACCATAGAATTAAAGAAAGAAATCGTAGCAAAATATCAAAGTGGAGTCGATAAAGGCTATAGCGCCAGCCAGCGATAAAGTGTAGCACTAACAGTGTAGCAAATAACGTTAAGCGATAGAAAAATGACGACATGAAACTCCTCCATTGTTGTTTGAGGAATATAGGGGCACTAACACCAGAGCCACCCTCTGCTACCATCTCCTCCAAGATAAGTGTAAATATTTCTTATTTATAGTGCAAATATTTCTTATTTATAAATTAAAGTGTAAATATTTCTTATTTATAAATTAAAGTGTAAAAATTTGTTATTTATAAATTAAAGTGTATATATTTCTTATTTATAAATTATGTACATGGTTTCAGTGTGAAATACTGGTGGTGCCTCCACTATCACCACCACCACTATATGTACGGCTTATGGTCAGTGGCCCTTATAAACCCAACAACAATAACACTATCACCAATCCTCACATTCGTAATGACATATATTTTATTAATTCTAGAGTATATATCATGTTTCTATATTATTAATATTGTTTATTATGTCATATTAGATGAATTGTGATAGATAAATAAGCCATAGAGCTGATATTAGTCTCAAATTGAAGCATTTTGTCCTGCCTCCAAACAATAAACTCTCCTCCCTCTCTCCATCTTTCATACACCAACAAGAGTCGCCAATAAAGGTAAGTGTGATGTTAAATGTTCATTTATACATGTTATTAGTGCTTTATATTTGTCATTCTTTTCTGCATGTAAATCTACATTTAATCTCTAAAAAATTATTTTTTGTTAATACTCCTGGGTGTCTGAAACGGATTAATTGAATTTACATTAATTCTTATAGGGAAAATGTTTTCAGTTTTCGTCGATTTCAGTTTTAGTCGATCCCTATGGAACGGATTAAACACAAAAATGCAGGGTTGACTGTATGTATATCTAATTCAATTATTGGGATACCATGAGGGTTAGGAGTGGGTGTGGCTATAAGGGTTAGGGGTGGGTGTGGGTATTAGGGGTAGGGGTGGGTGTGGGTACGATGGTTAAGAGTGGGTGTGGGTATGAGGGTTAGGGGTGGGTGTGAGTATGAGGGTTAGGAGTGGGTAATAGGTATGAGGGTTAAGAGTAATAGGTATGAAGGTTAGGAGTGGGTAGTGGGTATGAGGGTTAGGAGTGGGTAGTGGGCATGAGGGTTAGAGGTGGGTGTGAGTATGAGGGCTAAGAGTGGGTATAAGTATGCGGGTTAAGAGTGGATAGTATGTATGAAGGTTAACCCTTTCAGGGTCCAAACCATAGTTCTACGTCATGAGCTCAGCTCACTCAGATAAGCTTTGAGCGGCAAATATGGGCCTAGATATGAGAGAATACATCTATGTGGTAAGTGTGCACCACATAAAACAAATCCTGCAGCACACAGTGCATAATGAGAGAAAAAAACTGAAACTGCAATTTTTGATTAAAAGAGCGATTTTGCAGTGTTTTTTCGTGTACTTTGTATAGTTGTATTTGCGATTTCTTGGTCTCATTTGATAGAATGGAAGATATATTACAGAAATAGAAATGATTTCAATTGGTTTTAGTACTGCAAATGGCTTGAAACTGAGCTCAAAATAGTGGAAATGTGAAATTTTTGCCTATGTTCAAGAATTAACAAATGACCTCACACGTCTGGTGGGTCTAATATATGTTCACAAATGTGGTGATATTATTTGTACAATTATTACAATATTGCATAACAGTAAATCTTCCATTTTTTTGGTTTGAATAAAAATTCATTATGTGAATAAAAAATCAAAATGGAATTCATTTGTAAAGACTGAAAACGTAACTAATGAACAGAGGAAATGTTAGTTTAGTGCCAGGAATGCCTGCATTGTTTATTATGCATGCTATTTTGAAATTGGAATATTTTGAACTTTGAGTTAAATTGGCTAAATTACCAATTTCCAACCACTTTATTTTGTAGTTGAAACAGTTGACTGGGCGATTTCCTGTGCTCAATCGATAGAATAGAAGTAATACTAGTGAAATAGCTAAGAATTTAGTCGACTGGAATAATGTAATTGGCCTAAAATAGGAGTCAAAGTCGGCAAAATCGCCGATGCATAAATATCGCTGACACATCAAAATTCGCGATAGCATAATTTCGTCAATTTTCAATCAAATTTCGTACTTTCTGTTTTATTACCCTCAGAAAAAGATTCTTTACCATTTCGTAAGAAAAAAAAAGAGATTTTTTTTTTTAAATTCTTGGACACTGGCGCACCCCTTCCAAAAATGGCCTTGGACCCTGAAAGGGACAAAAGTGGGTAGTGGGTATGAGGGTTAGGAGTGGGTGTGGGTATGAGGGTTAGGGGTAGTTGTGGGTATGAGGGTTAGAGGTGGGTGTGGGTATGAGGGTTAGGGGTAGTTGTGGGTATGAGGGTTAGAGGTGGGTGTGGGTATGAGGGTTAGGGGTGGTTGTGGGTATAAGGGTTAGGGGTGGGCGTGGGTAGTGGGTATGATGGTTAGGGGTGGATGTGGGTAGTGGGTATGAGGATTAGGGGTGGATGTGGGTAGTGGGTATGATGGTTAGGGGTGGATGTGGGTAGTGGGTATGAGGGTTAGGGGTGGATGTGGGTAGTGGGTGAGTGTAATGGAGCCCAAGACTGCCAACTTTGCACCTGCATAATTCTGTAATTTTTCCATAAAATTTCGTACTTTTGGTGTCATTACCTTCAGATTAAAATTCTCTACTATTTCAAAAGAAAATATAATTTATTAATTTTTTGGAAAAAAAAAAAAAAAAAAAAGTGGGCACTGGAAGCAATATTAATTTTGAAGGTGTGGACAGTGAAAGCGTTAACGGCGGAGTTCAGGTGCTCTCCAATCTTCCCCACTTCAATGATCACTCTCCAAAATAGCTTCTTAACCCTTTCAGGGTCTGTGCCGTAGTTCTACGGCTTTGAGTTCAGGGTCCAAACAGTAGTTCTACGTCATGAGCTCAGCTCACTCAGATAAGCTTTGAGCGGCAAATTTGGGCCTAGATATGAGAGAATACATCTATGTGGTAAGTGTGCACCACATAAAACAAATCCTGCAGCACACAGTGCATAATGAGAAAAAAAACTGAAACTGCAATTTTCGATTAAAACAGCGACTTTGCAGTGTTTTTTCGTATACAGTGGACCCTCGCCATTCGAACACTCCAAAACTCACCCTTTTATGTAAGTTTATTTTTGTAAGAGCTTTTATAAGTGTATTTTTTGGGGCCTGAAATGGATTAACCTAATTTACATCATTCCCTATGGGAATAAATTTGTTTGGTAACAGCACTTGAACAGCATTCTGGAATGAGGGTGAGTTTTGGAGTGTTTGAATAGCGAGGGCACACTGTACTTTGTATAGTTGTATTTGTGATTTTTTAGTCTCATTTGATAGAATGGAAGATATACAGTAGGGCCCTACTTATATGGCAGGTTAAGTTCCAGGCTAGTGCCTTAAAGCAGACATCGCCGAAAAGCAGAACGCCATTTTTTTCCACTTCTAAATGCATATAAATGCCAGACAACAAGCTTACATTAACTTATATTAAGTTAGCAATAGCACTAGGCATTAAAAAACACAATAAAAAGTAAGATACACACAGAGTACACTTATTACTTACCTTAAAGTATTAACATTGGCTTAAAAGTCTGTGAACCAATTTATGAAAAGATCAGTAGTCATCCAAGCTTTTGAATTGGATTTACGTATAATAAACAGGGAGGCTACCTTTTGCATAGTTCTTTAGGGCCCTAGGATTCTCTGAGTGATAAATTATCATAGGTTTTAACTTGCAATCCCCAGCAGCATTAGCTCCTAGCAAGAGTGTTAGTTGAAGACTCAGATGAGTCAAAGGGATGTTAGGAAGCATTTCTTCAGCCATAGAGTAGTCAGGAAGTGTAATAGTCTGGAAAGTGATGTAGTGGAGGCAGGAACCATACATAGCTTTAAGACGAGGTATGATAAAGATCATGGAGTAGGGAGAGAGAGGATCTAGTAGTGGTCAGTGAAGAGGTAAGGCCAGGAGCTAAGTCTCGACCCCTGCAACCACAATTAGGTGAGTACACTGTTGGGTTATCCTGGGTTCTCTACACATATGCTGCTATATGTAACTGTATTTGATGGCTATCTCAGCGATCAACATATACCTTGTTAGTAAGTTCATTCAGGTATACACAAATACAGTTACATAGATTATCATACATAGCAAATATGCGTAGACAACCTAGGATAACCCAAAAAAGTCAGTTCACTGAGTTTAATCATTTCTAACTTGGCACTTAAAGTAAGAGGCTTACGACTCCTCTTTTTATCACAACTAAGCTTAGACGCCATAGTCAATGAGAGCCAACTAGTAAACGAAAGAGTAAACAAGAGAGAGAACGAGATACGGAGTTCAGAGAAGGTAAAAAAACAAACTGAACAGGTAGTGGGCGATCAATCGGTCAGGCGAAATGAATGCGATTAATACGTGTCCACTTTTAGTTCATTCACATACGTTTGTAAGAGTTTGTGAGACTTTTACCTCAATATAATTTTTTTATTATAATAATAATTACCTCACAATACAAATACTCTTACATTGTGTACAAGTTAGCACAAAATAAACAAATAACAACACTCCCATTCTCATGCAACACACTATTTTTAGAGTTAATGATAGTACAGTGGACCCTCGGCTAACGTTCTTAATCCGTTCCAGGAGCTAGAGCTTTAGCCGAAAAAAACGTTATCCGAAGCCTTATTTCCCATAAGAAATAATGTAAATACAGTGGACCCCCGAGTTTCGTAAAAACTTCACTCCTGAAGTCTGCCCAAGTGCCATTACCGAACGAATTTACTCCCTTAAGGAAAAATTTCACGTAGGTTAGTCTATTTCAGACCCCCAAAAATACACTTCCACAAGAACTTACAAAATTATACTTACATAATTGCACGATTTCCGGGGTATTCGTTAACCGAGGGTCCACTGTACAATTAATCCGTTCCAGACATCCAAAAATATTCACAAAAAAATAATTTTTTTAAAGAATAACTATAGTTTTACATACAGAAAACACACATAAATACTACATACAATTTAAAATTTATAAATAAATAATGAAATAAACATTTAAAATAACATTTACTTACCTTTATTGAAGAGACTTGCTAGCATCTGGAAGATAGGGAGGACAGGGGCAGGGCTTAGTGTTTGGAAGGGGAATCCTCACTCCCTGCACTACTGCTACACTCCCTGTATGCTTGCTACACTCCTTTCATGCCTGCTACACTCCCTGCATGCCTGCTACACTTCTTGCATTCCTGCTACACTCCCTGCATGCCTGCTACACTCCTTGCATGCCTGCTACATTCCCTGCATGCCTGCAACACTCCCTGCATGCCTGCTACACTCCCTGCATGCCTGCTACACTCCTTGCATGCCTGTTACACTCCTTGCTTGCCTTTACACTCCCTGCATGCCTGCTACACTCCCTGCATGCCTGCTACACTCCTTGCATGCCTGCTACACTCCTTGCATGCCTGCTACACTCCTTGCATGCCTGCTACACTCCTGCATGCCTGCTAAACTCCCTGCATGCCTGCTAAACTCCCTGCATGCCTGCTACACCCCTTGCATGCCTGCTACATTCCCTGCATGCCTGCTAAACTGTGTTTTTGTTGTACATCCTGACAAGCTCACCCACACGTACGCCACTCATATTTTTCAACAATCTCCTTCTTCAGTTCGATGGTGTTCCTCACGTTCTTTACCACAGGGGTGCCACTAGGAAGCTTCTTTGGACCCATGGTGACTTATTTCAGTGACAGTCACTAAATCACCAAAAAAGACACCAAATGTATTGTGAATGCTTGAATGAGCACACTGGGTATTGTTCACTCGAGTGTAAACAATGCTGGACTGGCGTCCTAAGAGGAGGTGCGCAAGCGCAGAGCGGGCAGACAGGTCTGGTACGTAACGCTGAGTAAATAACGCTAGCCGAAAAAAATATTGAACGTAAAAAGCAACCTTTAACCGAAAATAACGTTATCTGGAATGAACGTTAGCCGGGGGTCCACTGTATTACCATTATTATTATCATAATAAAAAAGAAGTGCTAAACCCACAAGGGTCGTGAATAACTATATATAGAGTGAAGGCATATGAAAGGAATATTTTTCTACAGTTATCCCTCAATGTTTGACTAGAGAAAACGTAATTCTTCCGACTTCTACAAAGTCGCTTGGTAAACAAATATCATATTTGTCAATTTTTATTCTGTGGGTGTATGTATCATGTTTATATGCTATGTAACGCATTTTTTAAATTATTTTTAAGAAAATATCATAGATGAATTAATGAAAATGTCTATATTAACGTAAAATAAGACATTTAATGTGCCCAAGAGTGATTATTATTAATATTACGTAATGTTTTCCTCCGCCGCAACACCATAGCATATAAACAGCATGTTTATATGCTATGTAACATGTTTCTTATATAATTTTGAAGAAAAAATCATAGATGGATTAATGAAAATGTCTATATTAACGTAAAAATAAGACATTTAATGTGCGCAAGAGTAATTATTATTAATATTACGTAATGTTTTCCCTCCACCCGGCAACCACACCTACATAGCATATAAACAGCATGTTTATATGCTATGTAACGTGTTTCTCATATAATTTTGAAGAATATATCATAGAGAGATGTGTTCACGGAAAATGTAAACAAACCGGGTGGCGCACGCCGTATACAAAAGTTTTGGTCATAATTTGAACTCACCGTATGAACGGAACGCCGAAAGACGAAACGCCGAAAAGCGGGGCCCTACTGTATTAAAGATATGATTTTGATTGGTTTTGGTACTGCAAATGGCTTGAAACTGAGCTCAAAATAGCGGAAATGTTAAATTTTTGCCTATGTTCAAGAGTAAACAAATGACCTCACACGTCTAATACGCGCCAGCTGGTGGGTCTAATATATATTCACAAATGTGGGAAATTATTTGTACAATTATTACAATATTGCATAACAGTAAATCTTCCATTTTTTTGGTTTGAATAAAAATTCATTATGTGAATAAAAAATAAAAATGGAATTCATTTGTAAAGACTGAAATTGTAACTAATGAACAGAGGAAATGTTAGTTTAGTGCCAGGAATGCCTGCATTGTTTATTCTGCACCCTATTTTGAAATTGGAATATTTTGAACTTTGAGTTAAATTGGCTAAATTACCAATCACGTTATTTTGTAGTTGAAACAGTTGACTGGGCGATTTCTTGTGCTCAATCGATAGAATAGAAGTAATACTAGTAAAATAGCTAAGAATTTGGTCGACTGGAATAATGTAATTGGTTTAAAATGGGAGTTAAAGTCGGCAAAATCGCCGATGCGTAAATAGTAAATATCGCTGACACATCAAAATTCGCAAGAGCATAATTTCGTCAAATTACAATCAAATTTCGTACTTTTTGTTTTATTACCTTCAGAAAAAGATTCTCTACCATTTCATAAGAAAAAATAAGTTTTTTTTTTTTAAATTCTTGGACACTGGCGCACCTCTTCCAAAAATGGCCTTGGACCATGAAAGGGTTAATATAAGCAAAAATTGCTGATGATGAGTCTCCCATTCTTTCACTGGTTTTCCTTTTGCACTAGTTTTAAACCTCATTCTCCATCTCCATATGCTCTTCCTTCAAGTCTATCATTTTAACATTTAAAAAAAAAAATCTATTTTTTTTCTTCCTTACCAGCCTCACCATTGCAACAACTGGACCCTCTTCCCACCTACACCCATTATACCTCTGTGGCACACACTAGCAATACATTCCTAAGTTTACCTAATACAGTGGACCCCCGGTTTTCGTGATGCTCCAAACTCGCCCTTTTATGTTAGTGTATTATTGTAAATGCTTTTGTAAGTGTATTTTTGGGGTCTAAAAGGACTAGTCTACTTTACATTATTCCTTATGGAATAAATTCGTTTGGTAATGGCACTTGAACAGCATTCTGGAACGAAAAAATCACGAAAACCGGGGGTCCACTGTACCTCCTAATTTCTAGAACCTTTTCTAACCCACCTCTCCCCAATACTTACGTCTTTCTAAGACTGTCTCCTTCCTTTATTCATTTACTCACTGCTGCCAGTCTCCTTGTATTCCATCTACCACTTATTTCTACTGGGGTTATCAATGAATAATGATCATATTTGTTGCTCTAAAAACATGTACATCCAGAAATCTCCCCAATAACCTTATGTCTTTGACCTTTGATGGGTTTTGAGACCCTTACTACTCTCGCAGCCCAGCCCAGGACTAGGCTTGTCTGACACTTGTGAGATCAATCAAACTGTTACTACTCGAAGCCAACTAATTTATTATAGCTTGATGCTCTGACACTTGGTAGAGGTACATGTCTAATTTCTTCTTGAAAGCTTCAACATTTGTTCCGAAAATATTTCTGATATCTTGTGGTAGTGTTAACACTCTGGGCCCACAGATAGTGATACAATGTTCTCTGATTGTGCCCATGGCAACCCTGATTTTCACTGAATTGATTTTACACATTCTCCCATCACTCTCACTCCAGTATGTTATGGCAGTGTGCAGATTTGGTACTAGGCCTTTAACCCTTTCAGGGTCCAGAGGCAATATTTCAGAGGGTGCACCAGTGTCCAAGAATTAAAAAAAAAAAATTTCTTATGAAATGGTAGAGAATCTTTTTCTGAAGGTAATAAAACCAAAAGTACGAAATTTGATGGAAAATTGACAAAATTATGCTCTTGTGAATTTTGATGCGTCAACGATATTTACGCATTGGCGATTTTGCTGACTTTGACTCCTATTTTAGGCCAATTACATTATTCCAGTCGACCAAATTCTTAGCTATTTCACTAGCATTACTTCTATTCTATCGATTGAGCACAAGAAATCGCCCAGTCAACTGTTTCAACTACAAAATAAAGTGATCGGAAATTGGTAATTTAGCCAATTTAACTCAAAGTTCAAAATATTCCAATTTCAAAATAGGGTGAAGAATAAACAATGCAGGCATTCCTGGCACTAACATTCCATTTTTATTTTTTATTCACATAATGAATTTTTATTCAAACCAAAAAATGGAAGATTTACTGTTATGCAATATTGTAATAATTGTACAAATAATATCACCACCTTTGTGAACATCGGCTAAAATGTAACATTTCTGCTAATTTGAGTTCAGTTTCAAGCCATTTCCTGTACTAAAACCAATCAAAATCATCTCTATTTCTGTAATATATCTCCCATTCTATCAAAGGAGACCAAGAAATAGCAAATACAACTATAAAAACTATACGAAAAAAAACTGCAAAGTCGCTGTTTTAATCGATAATTACGGTCTCAGTTTTTTTTTCTCTCATTATGCATTGTGTGCTGCAGGATATGCTTTATGTGGTGCACACTTATCACATAGATGTATTCTCTCATATCTAGACCCAAATTTACCGCTCACAGCTTATCTGAATGAGCTTAGCTCATGACGTAGAACTACGGTTTGGACCCTGAACTCAAAGCCGTAGAACTACAGCATGGACCCTGAAAGGGTTAAGCACCTTCCATGTATATATCATGTACAGTAAAACCTCGTTATAATAAATCTCAATATAATGGATTGCAAAAACTTATGGGCAAAATCCATTAGTTAAATTGTACAGTAGTCTCTCGGTTTTTGCTGAAAATTCGTTCCAGAATGCTGCTCAAGTGCCATTACCGAACGAATTTACTTCCTTAAGAAATAATGTCACATAGGTTAGTCTATTTCAGACCCCCAAAAATACACTTGCAACAGCACTTACGAAAATACACTTACATAAATGTTCGAGTTTGGAGATGCACGAAAACCGAGGGACTACTGTATTTTTAACTCCTTTACTTTCAATATCTATTCTAGTACAGTCTCTCCTCACTTAACAACGGAGTTCCATTCCTAAGAGTAGGCCGGTAAACGAATTGGTCGTTAAGTGAGGCGCATACTGTACTGGTAGTGGGTTTGTGTCAAGCATCTTTAGATATTGCGTTAACATCACCTTTGCACCATTTATAACATTTTTAGCATATTTTTAAATGTTTATATAGTAGTGTACTGGATATTGTAGTAAACAGAATAAAAGAAATCAGCTCTAATACATTACTTAGGTATGCATACTGGTCAGAGAGCTGGTCGTAAGTCCGAGAGGTCGCTCAATGAGTACGTCGTTAAGTGAGGAGAGGTATACAGTGGACCACCGCCTAACGAGCAAAATTCTTTCCAGAAGCCTGCTCAAGTGCCATTACCGAACGAATTTACTTCCTTAAGAAATAATATCACGTAGGTTAGTCTATTTCAGACCCCCAAAAATACACTTCCACAAGCACTTACAATATTATACTTACATAATTGTACGATTTCCGGGGTGTTCGTTACTCGGGGGTCCACTGTATCTGTAAATTATGTGTACAGTATAATATTACATGTACAGCAGAGTACCTCAGTGGATTTTTTTTTTTTTTGCTATTTTTAGTATTCTAAGTACAGTGGACCCTCGGTTAACGAAAGGTCCTGTTAACGAAAGTTTCGGAAAACGTAAGCTTTTTTCGTAATCGGTTAGCGAAAAAGTCCTCGGTTACCGAAAGGTATTAGACGCGTCCGCCTGCTCCGCGCAAGCGCAGGACGCCAGTGAAGCGTTGTTTACCATTGAGAGAACATTACCCAGCGCGCTCTTTCAAAGATTCACAATATATTTGGTGTATTTTTTGGTGGTTTTAGTTATTTGCCACTGTGAAATAAGTCACCATGAGTCCAAAGAAGCTTCCTAGTGGCACCCTTGGGGTAAAGAGAGTGAGGAACACCATCGAACTGAAGAAGGAAATCATAGAAAAATATGAGAGTGGTGTACGTCTGAGTGATCTTGCCAGGATGTACAAGAAAACTCCATCTACTATCGGCACTATCCTGGCACAGAGAAATGAGATCAAGAAAGCTAATGTTGCAAAAGGGGTTAATTTGTTAACGAAACAAAGATCGAAAACAGTGGATGAGGTTGAGAAGTTGTTGTTGGTGTGGATCCATGAAAACAGAGAGCGGGTGATAGTATTTCTATGGCGATAATTTGTGAAAAGGCAAGGAAGTTGCACGCAGATCTTGTGAAGACAATGCCTGCAACCAGTGGTGAGGAGAGTGATTTTAAAGCCAGCAAAGGCTGGTTTGAGAAGTTTAAGAAACGTAGTGGCATACACAATGTTGTGAGGCATGGTGAGGCAGCCAGCTCAGACAAACGTGCAGCTGAAAAATTTGTGCTGGAATTCAAGGGGTTCGTAGAGGCTGAACAATTCC